>MEIZ01000232.1:46341-73685 GCA_001723225.1 Globodera ellingtonae | reverse complement strand
CTCCTCTCACAGAGTCTGATCACTCTGGACAAATTGAACCCAATTCAAATGATCAGAATCCTCCTCTCACAGAGTCTGATCACTCTAATAATGCCAAAAATGGCGAAGAACCGAACGAAGTTTCTTCAAAAGAAAATATTGGTGAAGATGAGCGAAAACGTAAAATTATAAACAAATTCAACGCAATAAAAAACGAATTTAAGCAAAAAGGAAAATTTTCGGCAAAAGAATGGAATCAAATTGATAAAAAAATTGCTAAACATTTAAAAGTCAGTCGTTCAAAAATATATAAATGGAAAAAGGAACTTGGCTTAAGTCAAAAAAGAAAAATGCATAACATTGAGAAGAAAAAGAATGAGCAAAAAAATTTGATCGAAAAATTTGATCAGATGAATGCCGAGTTAAAGCGGGCCGGATTCAAAAACATTCAAAATGAATTAGATAAAACTGTCACAAAAGAGTTAGGACTAAGTGTTAGAACAATTTACAATTGGAAACGTGAACTTGGCCAAACCAGTGAGTATTTTAGCCCAATTTTATTAAATTAAAATACTTTTACAGAACCAAATCATAAACACCGTATAACCTAAATTAGAACCCCGGGGGGGGGGGTATTTTTCAACCCCACCCCAAAAGAGGGGTTCTATTTTAGGGGGGGGGGGTCTATTTTCAACCTCTTTTTTCAGAAAATATTACAAAAGTAAAATTTGGTTAATTTTGACATTTTTTTTCTGGCAAAATCAATGAAAGAATAGAAATTTTATTATTGAAAACAAAAATTATTCGATATCTATGAGTTATCCAACAATTTTTCTGGTAAATGGTAAACCCCTGGCAAAAATTCGTAAAAGACTGTTTTTCACAAAACTAACACGAAAAAGTACCCCTAAAGATTAAGGTTTTTTGAGCAGAAAACCCAGTGTGGTGGTGGGGTAGTGGTTAGTGTTGGGAGTTGAACTCAGGGCTCTCAAATGCCCTATTTTTATGGCAAATGCCATAATTTTGGAAATTTGCCATATTTCCACACTTGCCATAATTTTGCCATATTTTAGAGGTTTGTGAAAAATTTTCATTTTTTACGGGGAAAAAAATGAGAATTCTCAAAAAAAGTGATCCCTGATTCATACAATTCGAAAATTTTGGTTGCAAATTTCTTAACAAATTGAGTAAAACAATTCAAAATTTCCTCGGCGCGACCCCCCCCCCAGAAGTGAAGCCAAATCCTAAAAAAATGGGTTTTTTGAAAATTCCTTAAGAAAACTGCCATAAAATGCCATATTTTTAACCCCTCGATGCCATAAAATGCCATATTTTGGAGCCGGTTGCCATATTTGGCGCAGATGAGTTGAGAGCCCTAGGTGAAATGCCGTGTGGGATTCAGATCTCTGACCGTGTAAATGATTTTTTCCTGCTTTCTCTGAACATCTCTTTTTCTCTAACTTACACTGTTACATTTATCGACTATAAAGCATGGGTTCAACTGTACTTTTTTTAAAGAT
The DNA here is from genome assembly GCA_001723225.1 of Globodera ellingtonae. NCBI lineage: Eukaryota > Metazoa > Nematoda > Chromadorea > Rhabditida > Heteroderidae > Globodera > Globodera ellingtonae. The sequence continues at coordinate 72,186 of MEIZ01000232.1, read as the reverse complement.
TTGTACTTGTTTTCAGCTCGGCGTACTGGTTTTTTATTTTTTCAGGATAATTCGTAATTTTTGGAGAAATTATTAACAAATTTTCAAAAATNGTGCAGCGTTTCGCAAAAAAAAATATTGCATTTTTGAAAATCGAAAATCGGCAAAAATTTTTGAAAAAAATCCATGGGAGAAGCTACATTTCAAAGCCCCGAACATTAAATTGTTGGTGGAGAGAAAATGATAACACACACATTTTATGCGAAAAATAAAGATTTAGACCCCTATTTTCCGTCGAAAATAATATTATCTTAATTAATAAACATTGTTGGCAAAAAAACAAGACTTTAAACAAAACAATTTTTTTCGTTTTTTCGTCAGAAAAAATTTTTGAGTTTCGTCCAGCTCTGATTGAGATGGTTTCTCCATTTTAAAAATGTAATGAATTTTGTTAACAAAATTTGTGCTTACCTATTGTGTTTTTTGTGCGAAATTTTTATTTGTTAACAGACGCAGAAAATATGCTCAAAAAACCTTCATCAAACTCTAAAAAGCCACAAAATGATGCTAAAACCTCAGATCTGGGAGCTAAAAAATTTTTTTACAGCACCAAAACATAAACATTGCCACAGCGAACAAAAGGAATTGATGAAACGTTATTATGAAATTAAGGGCAAAAATGCTAAAATGAGAAATGTTGACATTGCCAAAACGTTGAAAATTGGAAACGAAACTTTGCGTAGATGGAAAAAGAAATTCGAACGACATCAATTACATCCAAATTTTGTCGATGAAGCGCCTCAAATGTAGAGAAAGGACTTGAGGACCGATCGAGATTACGATCTAGAATCTCGTAAAATCTCGAAGATCTCGAAAAAATTCGTTCGATCGAGATTTCGATCGAGAATCTCGATCGGTCCTTTCTCTACTCAAATGTTCAGGAAATTGAAAAGTCGAATTCGGAAAGCATTTGAATGAAGAGACTAATTTTGAAAAAAAACCGATTTAACATTTAATGATTTTAAATTACATTAAAATCTTTTGATGCTACATAAAAGCCATTCCCGCACTCAAGATCTATATTTTAGCATATTTTGGCAAAAATATTTTGGCCATTTTTGGTATCACAAAAAAAAAATTCGAATGGGATTTTGAACCTGGGTCGTTGGTTTGAAAAATAGCATAAATTTTGGCGTGTCGCCTAATTTTGTCTGCTGCTGGACTCGCATCAGGTGGTTCCGACAGTAGTTGATTTCGACAGTAAGTGATTTCGACAGTGAATTCCAAAGAAATGTTTCGAACTTGTTAGACATTTCGAATTTTCAACTTCTAAATGCTTTTTAGACCTGTACGTTATCCGTTTTGGTAAAAAAATGCATTTTTAGGCTTGCCTCGAAAATTACAGATTTTTTGAATTGTTCGAATTTTTTACTTTTTCAGGGATTTTATATCATTTACGTGGGTCGAAATGCCTAAAAATACGAATTTTAGACTTTTTGGAAAATTACAGAATTTTAACAGTGGCACTGTCGAAATTCACTGTCGAAATCACTTACTGTCGAAATCAACTACTGTCGGAACCACATGATGCCGCTGGACTGGCCCCATAGTGAATTTGGTTAGTTTTAGCATATTTTTAAAAATATTTTGGCATTTTTCGGATTTTTGGTCAATATTTTGGGGGGTTTTTTGCTCAAAATTTCACCTTTTTGGTGAAGATAAATTAGGTCTCTACTATTCACTCGTTGTACCCCGCAATTGGGCGCGGCACGATTGGGCGCCGCTAAGCGATTCGACTTAAAGAAAGAAAGATATGACGTCACCACGACAAAAATGGCAATTTTCACAGCTTTTAAACCTATATAACCTTTTTTTTGAAAAGACGAATCGGTTAGCATTAAGCTTGATCAAAGGTTCAGCATACTGAGAGCTTTTGGTTAAGTTTAAAATAATGATGTCAGTGAAAAAAATCGTAAAAATGGCCACTTTTTGGAGGAATGGGATCTTTTTGCTTGCTAATAAACGTCTTAAATTTTTTACAAAATTTATTGATATATACAGCTTCAGAAAGTTGCTTCTATCCTAATTATCAAACTCAAATGTGCCATTTTTTCGTAATAAGAAATGTTGGCGGTTGATGCTGAAAATATATGTACATAATAACTGAATTCATCAGAATTAAGGCCAGATTTTCATAAAAATGCATTAAATTCTAATTACCAATTTTTATTAATCGTAACTTTTGAATTCTTTTCTCACAATTCGCGGGGTCAACATTTTGCTGAGAGCGAATAAAACATTTCCGGTCCGACACCGGTCCCTAATTCTCACCAAAACCGCAATTTATTTGAAGAAATAGTGTGCTAAAAGAAGAGAGAGAGAGTCAGACGGCGAGAGTAATTTGGATATCAACGCACCCTATCTAAAAATTGTTTTTGTTTTTCCTTAAGAAATCAGAAATTGAACTTTGGTTTGACCACAATTGTGCGCCAGTTAGTTTGAATTTTTGGATTGTCCGACCGAAAGGTTAGACTTAAAAGTAGGGTAGGACGGGACCGGGACTTTTGAAAAACCGGGACCGGGACTAAATTTGGTCCCGGTCAAAAAAAACGGGACTACTGGACAAAAACAAGAAAAAAAAATCAATTTTGTAAAAACCGGGACTTTTATAGTGGGATTTTAAAGGAATTTTGAAAAACCGGGACCAAAATTTCAGTACCAAAATTTGAAAAATTGACCATTTCAGTACTGGTCCGGTCCCGTCCTACCCTATTTTGCACTAATGAAAAGGGTGATTTCCGCCACCCAAAAAACACCGAGAAATTTCTCTAGTCGAGACTCTCGAACTCACAGATGAACAACTTTGGGCATGATCACTACTTTTTCCCCGATTTTCTGCTGTTAAGATTTTGATAATTTGATTAAAATTAACTCACAACTTTCGGCATAATTTTCAAGCATTTTTATTACTTTTTAAATCACCTTTTTTATCATATAAATTTCGTCTCAATTTATTACAACTTAATTACCAATTTATCACAATTTTAATTTATTAATCGTAACATTTGAATTCTTTTCTCACAATTTGCGGGGTCAACATTTTGCTGAGAGCGAATAAAACATTCAAATTTATGGAGATAAATTCCCAACAACGAAAGCGTCCATCCCTCCCCCTTTTTTAGGTCAACATTTGCCCAAAGTGTAACGTCCATTTAAATATTTATAAGATAATCCCCAACTTTTAGTCTATAAAATAAATAATGTAATAGTCCAAAAATTCTTTGATTTTTGTATTTGACTTTATATTTTCCATTAAATAATTAATTAAAACCAATTTTATTAGATTTTGTAGTAAATGAACATGTCAATTTCAACTGAATCAATCAATGGCGACACAACCGCTGATACGGGTAAGAAAATCGTCGATTTATTAATATTAAATAATTGTCAATGTTTACAGACCTTTTGTGGCTAACCTGCGCCAATTTGGACCCTTCCGAAGAATTTGGAAAAGGTAAAAAAAAAATCATTTTTTAAAATTACATCTTTAAAAATAAACTTTCAAATCATTAATCAGAAAAAATGTTTTCAGAAGTTGTGGATGCCGACACTTTGGGCAACCAAAACAAAATTGAAGAAATGGAACTGGAATTGAAGGAGGTCAAGGAGGAATTGAAGCAGTACAAGGAAGAATTGAAGAACACAAAAGAAGAAAATGTAAATATTTATTCTAACAAAAATAATCTTTTTTTTTGTCATTTATTTGTTCAGAAGGAACTCCGCGCCGAGTTGGCACATCAGAAACGGCTAAATGCTTGCAAGTGCATGACAGTAGGAGAGATGCTGGACATGCACAAATTGAAGCAGCAACAGAACCAAAAAGAGAAAATTGGCAACATTCCGGATTTTTTTGGAGTTGCATCAGTCGGGGAGGCAAAAATCGGTCGGGGATTTTTATAAATTTTATTGTGCTAAATAAAATTTGCAATTTGTTTCAGTTGAACATTTTTCTCTGCTACAAGCAAAGATCGATGAGTTGGAACGTAAGCAGAAAGCTGATCAAGAGGAACATCGCGCAAAGATTGACGAGGTGGGGACTTTGAATTTTTGAAAAATGAATTTGATTAATAAATTGATAATTTATCCAATTACAAAATTTAAATTGTGAAAATATAAAGAATAAAGGTTTGTTGTTCAGAAGACGATGGAAGCGAAGGTCGCTTTGGAACATCAAAAACTTGTTGAAGATCACAAAGCTCTGCACACAAAGATGGAGGAGTATCAGAACAAACAGCAACAGAACCAAGAGGAAACCGAGAAACTGAAGAATCTAATGGAAGAGATGAATTTGAAGCAGCAACAGCACCAACAGGAAACCAATGACAAAATTGGCTGGTTAAATAAGGATCAGGAGCAATGCGGTAGGGAGAATCATGTTTTTCTCTGTCTTCAAGGAAAAAGCGATTCTTCAAAATTAATAATCAATTAATTCAATTTGTTTTGAACCGTTTCAGTTTCCATTGATCAGTTTTCCCGAGTCCAAACGGCGATCAGCGACTTGGAACAGAAGCAAAAGAATGATCAGAAAGAACTCTCATCGCTGAAGTCTGTCCAATCGATGGTCGTCTCGGAATTGGGGCAACAGAACATGGAGTTGCAAAGTGATCAGAAAGCATTGCTGGACAAACTTAATGGACTTGATCAAAAGCAAACGGATTATGCTGAACAACAAAAAACTGATCAAAAAGCAAGTTTAAAGGGATCCTGTTCAAGTTTATACAACTTTTTAGCAATGCAATGAACGTGACGAGAAACTGAACAACTTTTTGGAGCAGTTTGTTGAAGAACAGAACAAAAATCAGAAGAAAATGGATGAATTGGGAAACAATTCGAAGAAAGAGCTCGAAAAGGTGGGAAATGAAAAATAACGGGTAGGAACCCGGGACCATTATAAGGGAGTTTTGAAGGAATTTTGGCCAAATTACAGTCCCAAAATGGAAATTTCTTCAGTTCAATACCGGTGTCCAACTCTATTTTTTAAGCATTATCCTTACATTTAAATTTTATTTAAAATTTAAATTAATTAATTAAAGGGAATGAATCAGTTGAACGGCGAACTGAGTGCAAAGATGGAGCAGTATCAGAACAAACAGCAACAAACCATCGTCGACTTGCAGAAGACAATTGCCGTCTTAAATGATAAAATAAATGGAAAAGGTAATTTTAACAAAAAATTTGTTCGGAATTCGCAAATTTCCCCCGTCTCTTAGGCAACAGTTTGAGCTTTAAAATTTATATTTTCTTAAAATCTAACCGCGGCATTTTTCCGATCAAAAATAAAATGAATATGTAGAAAAATTGTTAGATTTTTTTGAATTTTTTTCAGACTTTTTTCGATGGAAAACTTAAGAGATTTTGCTTAAAAATTCTTCAAATATTAAGAAACAAAAAATAGAACGAGTCACACCACATTTTGAGTTATATTAGCAGGGCCGTAGCGTGGGAGAAGGTCCCCCCCCCCCAAAAAATGTATTTTAAGAAAAAACAATGGGGGGGGGTAATTAAATAAATTCACTTCATTTAGTAAACATTTTGGCTTTTATTGCTTTTTTCATAACGATGTATTTAAATAACAATTTTAATGATAAATTGTATCAATATTATATAAATTTGTTAATCTTCTGTCAAATCACATAATCGTTGATATAATTAGGCGAACCTCTCGTCAATTTAATCCTCGTAAAGCCAAGTCCTGGGTTTTAAATTTTATTTAGGTTTATTTAAACAATGATTTGAACAAGAAATAACCGTACATTATTGAATATAACTAAGTAGAGCTTGTGATTTTTTAAGAAAAATGGGGCCGCCGAGATTAAGAAACTGAAAATAGTGATTTTGACAATAGGAAGCCCCCGGGGGGTTTTTCTCGTTTAAATCCGAGATTTTGGAAACCTGATTCCGGGGGCTTTCTGCCCAAAATTTGGATCAATCAACCAACAACATTATATGGAAAATAAACATTTGTATTTTGTGAGAATATATTTTAAAAAAATTTTAATTCAGACGCTCACGCTTCGAATAATTCGACGACAAATCAAATTGTGGGGGTCCAACAACGTAAGGAAACTTTAAAAGAAATTTAATTAAATTTATGTAATTGATTAATCGATTATTTTGCAGAGGCTCCGAATGCTAATGAGCATCACCAATTAGGAAGACTTTTAATGCGCAGATCATACGTTCCTCCATACAGATTTGCACAAAATGAGATTAATTCCCAAAAGTGAATGATGTCCTTATCCCCTTTTTTGGGTCAGCCCAAAGTGTTAACGTTCATTCAAATATTTATTATGCAAGTTTAATCAAAACGATTAAATATTCTAAAATCAAATTCTTTCTCTTATTTTAAATTAAAAATTGATATAATGTTTATTTAATGTCGAAATCGGAAATATAACGTGGATTGTTATGGTTTGATAAAAATATTCAGGAATTCGCTAATTTTTATTAAATTAAAATTTTCTAAGACAATTTAATAAAGATAGTAAACCCAGATAATCCCATAGCATTCTTCTCTTTTGTATATATATATAAACAAATGTTCGATATTCTTATCGTTTAGACAAAAGTTATGTTCAAAATAATGACCAATGAAAAATGGCCAATTTTTCATACCGGAATCAGAAAAACCGGGGCAACCGGGGCGGGACTTTTCAATGGAGGACATTTTTTATTATTCTAAAAAGGGTGGAGAATGTCCGGCGGTGCAGGGGGTTGACGAAATTTCGTTACTCTTGCCGATGGCATTTAGAAAGTGAAAACCGAGGGGATTTGTGGTTTTGCTGTTCAGGGTATTTCAAAAAATTTAAGAATTGAGCGACTTTTTAGTCAATATAAATCAATATTTTGGCTTTTTTGAGAATAAATCAAATTTCGCCATTTTTCTGTAATAAATCCATAGTTCCTGGGGGAATTCTGTGGTTACCCGAACCGGAACTTTACTGTTATCTAAACTGAACCGAAAAATCCACTAAAAACTTCAATATGCATACAGACGATTGAAATTCATTTTTTTAATTCAAAAAAGTCTCTAATTTACATTCAGGATCAATGTGCGATTTTCATTAAAAAATAGTTGTGAAACAAATTTGAAAAGTAAAGGATTGTTAACAAAACAAAAGATGCGAAAATTCAACTCTGACGATAGCCCCTTCTCAGTTCGGCGACATCAAATTTCTCAGCAATGTAAAATTTGAATTTCGGGTTGAAATTAGCCTCGATCACATCGCCAGGCTTAGAGACAATGTGACAGACACAAGCATATAATTTGGCATGGGCGGAATTCCGAGTTCCTAAAAATTTTGAGACCCCGGAATTCCGATTTCCGAAATTTGGAGCAAAAAGTTGGAAATTTTCGGAAAAATCGATAATTTTTGGACCAATTTTGTTTAAAATTATTTGAAACCGACAGCCTCACTATGGGTCAAGCCCAGCAGCAGACAAAAATAAACGATGCGCCAAAATTTATGCCATTTTACCACTAATTCAAAAAAATAACCATTCGGCAGACAGCATATACTGTAGTCAGACACTATATCCCCCACCATTGGATTTTATTTCGATTTTCGGGACCTTGTGACATAGGCTAACGCTTATATTTCGTGACCAAATTTTGCAAACATGCTGCTTCTATTGCTCCCTTCTTACCCCTACAAAAATTTGGTGGAATTTAGAGAATTTTGAAAAATTTGGTTTAAAGAATTTAAACATTTTTGACTATAACTCGAAAATAAACATATCAATTAAAAAACGGCTTTATTAACGCATGCATTATATTGTTTTCTAGGGCTGGTGGAAATTTGAAGAAAATCGCCGCATGTAGCGGGAATTAGTCGCATCGGAATTTGTTGGTTAACAAAGGTGAGAGAGAACGCCAAAGGACGAGAACATGTTAGAGATAAAAGGAAAAGCGAGATAGTACAGGGGTTTTTCTCTGCTGCTGGGCTTGACCCATAGTGCAGCCTTAGACAAGAGTAGCAAAAAGAGAGAGTTAGCTAAAGAGAGAGAGAGAGTAGGCGACGAGAGTAATTTGGGCATCAACGCACCCTATCTAAAAATTGTTTTTGTTTTTCCTTAAGAAATCAGAAATTGTACTATGCATTGTGCATCCCCGGCTGCCATATATATACACAGCGGCTCAAAAAACGAGATGTGTGCCAATAAATAGAGAGTGCGAGAGAATTAAACAAATTTCCTTTCTTTCTCTAACTTTCTCTCGTTTGGCGTTCTCTCTCACCTTTTTTATTAATTATTTTGACCATCCCGCACTTCACACCTAAGAACTTTTTTCTACACCTACAGATCTTCTCCAAACTTTCACCATCGCTAGAAAACAAAATAAGAAATCGTTTAATGCTATAGGATGATTTTATTATGCTTCTATTCATGAGTTATAGCTTAAAATGTTCATAATTTTGTTTTTTACAGATATTATGGCTTAAAGAAAATTATTGTGCAAGAATAATTGTTCGAAATTTAGTACCATTCGAAAGCCCTAGATTTGTAGAAGCTATTTGTAAGCAAGAGCTAAGCGATTAGATAGCTCTCGAGAAGGTTATGCCCAGAAATGCTAAACCGACGGAATAGTGTGCAAAAGTGAGAGGGACGGTTAGACACACTAGAGTAACGAGAGAYAACGTGTAACACTGGGGGTGCATCCCAGCAGTAGTATGCAACCCATAGAACTATTGTATTACTTTTTTGGGGAAGTGATGAATCAATTCAGCAAAAAATAGTAATTGAGTGGAAGGGATTCGAACCCCCAAACTTTTTTTGTTGAAAAGCTCACAGACCACTAGGACAAAATTTAAATCTTTTCCGAACTAGAGCCCCAAAATTGAGCCGCTGTGTATATATACAAATTTTTGGATTGTCCGACCGAAAGGAAGGACTTAAACGCCGCTTTTAATTAAAAGAGTATTTTATGATTTTCAATTTCATAACATTCGTATCCTTCGAAATAGGGTAAGGCGAGGCCCTTTTTATAATTTCGTAACCGGTTACAAAATTTTGGTAAATCAGTGACAACTCACACTTTATGCTCAAACGCATTAAGTTTATTACTGAGTTAATGTAATTTTAAGGAAATTTTACTCCTGGATTTGAAACAAATTTTAAGGTGGTTGGCCGCCACGTATTTAGGGGTCATTTTTAGGGGTGTTTTCCCTTCATTTGTTGGGAGATTTGTAAGCATTTAAAAATGGACGAACCCGACTCAACTCGCTACCAACTTTTAAACCTCTATAACTCAGCTCATGGTGGTTACCCGAGCCTAAAAATGATATTGTTCGTTTTAGCTCATCGAGCATATGAAAAATATATGAATTTTTAATTGTAAATGTCTTAAACGGTTTTCGAAAAAGTAAAAATGGTGTAGCGAGTCAGTTGGGACAAAGTAGCGAGTTGTGTATTTATCTTTAAAATACAGTAATTTTTTCAAGTATTTAGGTGGGAGGAGTCCCGGCCGGAAAAAGTTTAAGATTTTTTCTAAAATCTAAGGAAAAAACGTCGAAAATCGAAATCGAAACCTTAAATCGAAAATTTTTTTGATGTGACTAAAAAAAATAATTTATTTTAATAAAATAATTTACTGCCTCCTCGGCACAAATTTAAAACCCGGGACCTCCGACTTTCCAAATTATTTTCGAAAAACAGCCCATTTTCTCGAAATTCGAAAATCGAAAGAAAAAAACGTCGAAAATCGAAATTTCGAGACAGCCCTGCTGTATAAAGGGCAGATTTATCTGTCCAACGATTTCATCGGTCAAATAAATTTCTCTAATTTTTACCTTGTTTTTTATGTGTCGTTCGTTGTTCGACCATTTGTGTGTGATTACCGCTGCGCTGTTATTGATTTTTGTTAAAATCGATAACTCGTTGGTCAGTGTGGAGGATAGATAGAGACGGAACGGGGAGCATGCGGTCGCCAGAGAGCATAAGTCACATTTCGAAATCTTTATTTTGGTCAACAATGTTCCTTTTTTACTTGCTCTACTTTGCGATTTTAGTCATTTGACTGATTTTTTGAGTTACGAATTTTTTAATTTTTTCCTGTCAAGGTGCCTAATGTTTTTCTTGCCCAAGATCTTTGACAGAAGTTTTTTCCCTATGCCCGACAATGCACCCCCATAAAATCAACCCTTTTTTTTGTTGCTCAATACATCCTTAAAGATCAAAAGTTTTAAAGCATTTTTGAGATTTTGAAAAAAAAATCAATTTTTTTAGTTTTTTTTTATATTTAAAACAATTAATTTTACAATGTAAAAAAGGTTTTTAGAGCAATTATTGTTATTTTTACACGAATTTTTTCATACATTTGCTTAATAGCTCAACAGTCGCGTCTTTTGGCCTTCAAAATGCTTAAAATGTCGCTCCCTCTGATAATGTCGCACCCTCTGATAATGTCGCACCCTCTGATAATGTCGCTTCCTCTGATAATGTCGCACCCTCAGTAGGTGAACTCACAAAACCCACCCATTCATTTTCTCCTCTAATAATGTCGCCCTTTCTGAAGGGATTGAAAAATATTGTCGCCTGTGAAATTACAAGCAAGAGTGTAGTATACGGTATATTGTAATTTTGGCCCAAACGCGCTGCCCCACGCCTGCTGCTGTTTCTGGCCCGGGCACCAACCCGGGATTTTTAAGCTTTGGGTCCGCGTAAATTCTAGCGTATTCAGATTTTTTCCATTTGCGAAATTTGAAAAAAGCGTTTTTATACTTACAATTAGCCGGCAACCAATTGTTTTACACATCATACAACATTAACAATGGGGCAGAATTTTGTGAAGGTAAAAAAAATATAAAAACAAAAAACAAAGTCCATAAAAATTACATGTTGTTTTAGGAGGTTGTGGAGGTTGTTGAGGATGTTGTGGAGGTTGTTGAGGAGGTTGGTGAGAAGATCGCGGAGATTGCGAGGGAAGTGCCAGCTTTACCGGTGAGTTGTGGGTGGGGGGAATAAATTTGTTTTAATATCTCAGCTGGCAAACCTTTGGATTTCGATAATTTAAGTGTTTTTTGTTGTTTTCTGGGGACGGACCCCAACTCGTTCACCCCCCAACTCTTTCACCTATTCAACAGTTTTTTCGTTATAACTTCCTTGAGGCTTCGCCAATCGCTTAGCTTTTGCTTGCTAATAGCTTCTCCTCCTCCTAAGCTTTCGAATAACGCCAAAAATAATTGATTTGGTTAGCTTTGAAAGAAGTTATAACGAAAAAACTGTTGAAAAGGTGAACGAGTTGGGGGTGAACCAGTTAACGCCGGGAACGAGTTGGGGTTTTAGAGCAATTTATTTATGTATGTAAAACGCTATTAGGTTAATTGTTTTTTTACACATCAAACAGCATTAACAATGGACCTCGGGCTAGTAAAAAAAATATTGAAAAACAATAATTTCATATAAAAATTCCAGGAAATTGCGGCAGTTGGGGGGGCCGTTGTGGGGGCCGTGGTGCTGGGCGCTGCGGCAACAGTGGCCGCCCCGGTGGCCGCTGTGATGGGCGCTGGAATTGGCGCTGCTGCTGGCGTTAGCGTTGCGGTGGGCGCTGTTGTTGGAGCTGCCGGTACCGCAGTGGCCGCTGAGGTAGGTGAAGAGAGAACGAGACGGGTCAGTCCCGTCCCACCCACAAATTTATGTTTTATTTTTAAACCAAATTACACATTTCAAATGTATTTTAGAATTTTTGCATCTTTTTAAGCTTTTCTAATCCAAGGATCGTGACTAAAATTTTTTTTATTTTCTATAAACAAATTCGTAATTTTGAAAGCCTAGTTGAGTGATTTTCTCCATTTTTTAATCAGTGGATAACTGAGTCCCCACTCAAAAAGACACTTCAGTCCCGGGCTCATAACTTGCTTCAAAGTGGTTTCCCAATCAAAATTTTGATACCATTCGACTTGTCTCGACGAGAGGAGTCGATTGATATATAAATTCAGGAAAAACAAAAGTTTTTGATATCTTTCAATTTTTCCTTAACTTTTACACAACTCATTGACGGAATGATCAGATCAGTGACAAAACGATTGGCCACCAATCAAATCACCATTTAGAGGGTCGCAGGCCGTCTCAATAATTGAGGGTGGACTGGAGGCGCGGCAACAAATCAACCAGTCAATTGATGTTGGCCCTATTAATTGTGCCGGACGATTTATCCATCATTTTATCCGATGACCATTTTATGCTCTCAAATTTTGTTTCACTTTGGCAATTTTCTTCATAACAAAATGTTTTTTTTTGCATCACTTTGGGGAATGCTTAAAACTCACAATGGAAGCAATTTATTGCACATAAAGTTAATGCCCAAGAAAATTGCAATAAAACAACACAAAATTTTGAATTGTGACTCAATTTTGTTGAGAGAAAATGCTTATTAAACTAAAAAAGCAAAGCAATTTTTTAGTTTCTTAATTGTTTCTTCGGCTCAAAGCGCAAACGGAAATGAAATAATTGGAACTTATTTTTTTGCGTTGACTTTGTGAGCGATAGAAAGAAGTATGAATGTTTTTACAGTAAATAAGATACAGTAATTTGTTTACCTTTGTAAAGCTAGAAGGTTCGGTCGGTACTTTTCGGGAAAGTACCTCCGGTACCGAAAAGTACCGAAAAAGTCCAAAAATCCGGAAATTTGATTTTGCCGCACTCTACAAGAACCTGCGGGGGCGCGCAAGACACTCAAGAGCGGGTTGACTTAAGTCCAACCTTTCGGTCGAACAGTCCCAAAATTTGCAATTAAACTCGTCCTTCTTCGGTCAACGCAGAACATTTTTCAAATTTCTTAAGGAAAAAGTAAAACAATTTTTAGATAGGGTGCGTTGACATCTAAATTATTCTCGTCGACAGACTCTCTCTCTCTCTCCTTTTAGCACACTATTTCTTTACAAAATAAAATGTACAAGAAAGGTCTGACAACATCTAAGATTTTGAAAGTCTATGATTTTTGTTTTTGTTTTCACCATTAAGCAACCAAAACCACTTTTATATGTTTGAAAAACCTGAGGGGGGACCTTTTGGCTCAAAAGTTCGTTAGGCTTAGGCCTAAGCCCTGATGATAAAAATATTGTGGAAGTTTGGAGTGCAAAGAAAAAATCGCCAGGCTCCCAATTAGGGTAGTGCACGGTCAGTTAACCGAACCGAACCCGAAACCAAAACCCGGCCTTTTTGGCCCAAAAACCGATATTCAAAACCGGGGGGGGCCGTAAAACCGGCCTTCCCGAAAACCGGGGGTACCCGTTTTCCGGTTTCGATTTTTGGGCCAAAAAAGCCGGTTTTCGGTTTTGGTTCGGTTAACCGACCGTGCACTACCCTAATTGCGACCGTGCAAAGAGAGTCTCGGGTGACAAGAGTAGCTAAAAGAGAGAGTTAGCTAAAGAGAGAGAGAGAGAGAGTAGGCGACGAGAGTAATTCAGGCGTAAACGCACCCTATCTAAAAATGGTTTTTGTTTTTCATTAAGAAAATCAGAAATTGTACGGAGCGTTGAGCATGACCGGTTGCTATATGTACATATATACAAATTTTTGGATTGTCCGACCGAAAGGTTAGACTAAACACTACTTTTCATTGAATTAATTTTTCGTTTATACTTTTTGCCATTAGGGTAGAATAATAATGATATTATAGGAAATTTAAGGATAAAAATGTGTCCAAAGCATTCATTGAATTAATTTTTCGTTTATACTTTTTGCGATTAGGGTAAAATAATAACAAATATTATAGGAAATTTAAGGATAAAATGTGTCCAAAAGCATTCATTAAATTATTTTTTTGTTATACTATTCCATTATAGGAAATTTAAGGAACTATAAAACTAAGAAAAGGGCTGACGATAAACCACAGTTTATAATATGCGTTAATAATCATTTTAATTTTATAAATTTTAAATTAATTTTTTTAAAATGAAATTTATGAAATGAAAATAATTTTTCTGCTTAAGAGAGATGCTTGTAAAAATTGCATTCTTCATATTTGTCTAGAATACGGTAGTTTTGTGAAGCTTTTTAGAATAGGAAAAGCCCAACGGTGCCGACGTTAGGGGTCGTTTGATCTGGCCATTTGAGTCTGGGCCACTTGAGTCTGGCCCACTTGAGTCTGGCCAATTGAGTCTGGCCAATTGAGTCTGGTGCTTTTAGCAACATCTAATTATTTTTACAGTGAACCAAACTCATACTTTTTGCAACCATTCGAAAGCTCGTGATACAAAGAAGCTAATTGAATGCATAAGGAAAATATGTTGAATGAAATGACAACAAAGTTATTGCCAAAAAACATGAAAAATCCTTGTTTTTAAGCACTTTTTCATTTATAACTTTTTACTATTGCATCGAATTGACTCTTTCATGTTGAATTATATCTTCGAATCACCTAGAGCTTTTAAATAGTGTTCGGCACGGTACGGTATTACCGCGGTAATTTTTTTGGTATTACCGATTCGGTATACCGACCGAGCAAAATTGTGGGATTTCGGTATCGGTAATTTACCGAATTACCGTTACCGATTACCGAAAAATCTCATTTGCCGAAACACTACTTTTAAATGATTGTCAAGATTGGTTCACTGTGAAAAGAGTAGGATGTGCTAAAAGCACCGAACTCAAATGGCCAGACTCAAGTGACCCAGACTCAAATGGCCAGACTCATATAATCATCAATTAACTGAGGTTTTTGATTGAATATTCGTAAAATAGAAATAATGGGCCGGAAAAGCATGTGAAAACTGAGACGTGCATTGCAATGCCGTGCCGGGCAGTCCATTCACATTATTTGTGTTTAGTTGTCCTGGACCGTTTAAGCCAAAATGCAACATTTTCGACCACAACTGCGTAGGCTGCGCGTACATCTACAGTACAGCGAAAGCATGCATTCCCCGCGTCTACTGCAGCTGTTACTACTGTTGCGACCCGCAGTACGCCGAAAGCTGTCCGGACGGATGCCGGGAATGTATTAAGGACGGGGAGGGCGGTTGCCCGGAGAACTTGGCAGTCCAGTAAGTCCATTTTGGGTATGATTTTGAGACAAATTGAACATAATAAATAGAGCCCGGATTTATATGGATTAAAAAAACGCGAAATATGGACTAAAACCCCTCAAAATATGGACCAACACCCCCAAAAAGTGCCAAAATATGGACCAAAAAATTCGCTAAAAGTGACAAAATCCAGTCAAATTTTGCGTAAAAACTAGGGTTGGTCCCCGACCCCTCGGGGGCGCAAAAAGTCGGGGTCGGGGTTTTCGTCCCCGACCAAAAAAGTCGGGGATCGGGGTTTTTCCCAGCAAAAACCCCGAAAAATTCAAAAAAGTCGGGGTCGGGGACGAAAACCCCAACTAAAAAAAGTCGGGGTTCGGGGACGGGGACCAACCCTAGTAAAAACCTTCAAAATTCGTATTAATTTTTCTCTCAATATAAAATGTATTATTTTTATATGTTTTTGAAAATTTTATAAAAAATATCAAATAAAAAATTTTTTAGGGGAAATGTCGATCTCTGGGGGTGGATTTTTGGTCAAAGAAAGAGCCATTTTTTAGGGGTACATTTTTGCTTTGAAAAAATTTTTGGATTTTTAAGGGTACATTTTTCGTCGTTTTTATTGCATTTTTCTTAAGAAAATTTTGGGAAATTGCCTAAAATATGGATTTATTATGGAAAAATGGCGAAATATTCAAAAAAAGCCAATATATGAATTTTTATGGACTAAAAAGTCGCTCTAATTCTAAAAATAGTAAAGCTAGATGGCGACTCCATTTTCAAAAAATTAATTTTTTGCGAAAAACAAACAACAAAACGCACGAATCGGAAGCAAAGGCGCGGGAACACTTTGACATGGTCATAAATTAAAAATGTTATTGAATGATCAATTACGATTTAAGGTCGATGTTGACAAGAATGGGAGCATTTAATTGAATGAGGCCCATCACTCATTTGAAGGCAAAACTCAAAAATGGCACATCGGCCAGCAATCTTGCCGTGAACATGTCCTGGTTTGCCGAAATCGACCACAACGGCAACAATCAAATTGAACCCGGAGAGTTTGACCGATCGCTCCTTTGAGTCAATGATCAGTGATGAGCGGATGAAGAAATGAACAAAATGCCATTAGCCCGTTCTGGGACCGGGATTTTTGGGAAAACCTGGGACCGGGATTTTTGGGAAAACCTGTGACGATTTTTGGGAAAACCTGGGACTGGGATTTTTGGGAAAACCTGGGACCGGGATTTTTGGGAAAACCCGGGACCGGGATTGAGAAAATTTAAAAACCGGGGGAGGAAAATTGATCACTCCCGGGCAAAAAACCGAGACTAATGGGCAAAAACAAAGATTTGAAATTTTGAAAAAACCCCGGGGATTTTATAAGGAGGAAATTTAGTCCCAAAATTGGAGACTTCAGTACCAGTCCCGGTCCCGACCTACTTTACTTTGGAGTAGGGTGGAACGGGATCGGGACCAGTACTGAAATGGTCAATTTTTTCCATTTTGGTACTGAAATTTTAGTCCCGGTTTTTAAAAATTCCTTTAAAATTCCCTTATAATGGTCCCGGATTTTTACCAACCATTTTTTTTTTGCCCAGTAGTACCGGTTTTTTTTGACCGGGACCAAATTTAGTCCCGGTCCCGGTTTTTCCGAAAGTCCCGGTCCCGTCCTACCCTACTTAAAACTCACAAAAAATCGGTTGGAAGCAATTTATTGCACATAGAGTTAACAACATTTTCGGCACTTTACCGTATAGTATCGACCGAACTTTTTCGAAAAGTAGCAAATCGGTACTACACTTTTCGGTACCGGTACTTTTAGAAAAATAGATCAGATTTCGCCAAATAATAACTCCCCTGCATTTGGAGAGGGTGCCCTTCAGGCAATTTTCTGAGAACAAAAAAATAACAAAAAGTTGAACTCAAAATTGTTTTTGGTGCTCACATATAGAAAATTAGATTAGATTTCCATTTTATTGCTAAGTAATAACTCCCCATCCCGCCCTAAACGATCAGAGACGTATTTAGGGGACTCGTAAAAATGGGAAATTTCCGGGGAAAGGGGACATTTTTACCAATAAAAGTATTAAATTTGAAAAAAAATTATTTTATACAGCTTGAGAAAGTTGCTTCTATCCTAATTATCAAGCTCAAATGTGCCATTTTTCGTAATAAAATAATTAAATTTCTAAAAAGAATTTCCCGGTCGGTGCTGAAATATATGTACATAATAACTGAATTCATCAGAATTAAAGCCAGCTTTTCATAAAAAATGCATTAAATTCACTCAAAAAATAATTAATTACCAATTTATCACAATTTTAATTTATTAATCGTAACTTTTGAATTCTTTTCTCATAATTCGCGGGGTCAACATTTTGCTGAGAGCGAATAAAACATTAAAATTTATGGAGATAAATTCCCAACAACGAAAGCGTCCAATCCCCTTGTTTTTGGGGTCATCATTTGCCCAAAGAAACGTCCATTCAAATATTTATAAGATAATCCCAACTTTTGTAAGTAAATGCATTTATAACGGGTCAATAAATGTTCATTTTTAAAATTAGAAACTAAATTTTAAAAATGCTTGTAATTTTAAGCCTAAAAAAGCTTTGTTTTGTGTTTGGCTTTATGTTTACCATTTATTAATCAAACAAATTGTATCAGATTTTGCAATAAATTATAACATGTCAATTTCGACCGAATCAACCAATGGAGGGGACATAACAACGGCTGATCAGGGTAAGAAAATCGTCGATTTATTAATTAAATCCCTATTTTTACAAAACATTCGTGGCCCTAACTTTCACTAATTTGCATTCCATTCAAAGAATTGCGCGAGATAATTGCCAAGTTGGAACGTTACCATGAAAAGGCCAAGAAAATGGAACTGATTGAAATGAACAACACAAAACTCGAGCTCGAAAATGTGTGAATATATATATTCTAACTAAAACAGTTTTATTTCCTGGCATGTTAACAGAAGGCACTCCGTGCCGAATTGGCATATCAAAAACGGCTGAATACTTGCCAAAACATGACAGTGGCAGAGATGCAACTGAACATGGAGGATTTGAAGCAGCAACAGAACCAAACGGAGGAGAAAATTGGCAAGATTTTTTACCAGAGGGAAAGAGCGCTTTTGCAATAGCTTTCAATTAAAATGACCCTTATTCTATGCAAAAATGGAACTTATGGTAAAGATTGGAATTTTGTAATTTCTCGACTATTTTTAGCACTTAAGGCCCCATCCTTGTTGTCCATCACCCATTTACTTTTGTTTTTGCCCCCGTTTCAGTTTCCACTGATCAGTTTTTGTTGATGCAAAGAGATCAGAAAGCATTGCTGGAAAGAATTAATGGACTTGAGCAAAAACTTACGGCGAAATCTGAACAACAAAAAACTGATCAAAAAGCACTAAATGCAACGATTGATCAAGTTGGTTTAAAGAGGGCATCGGCTGATGTCAATTGCTTTAATTTTAAAAATGTGCTAAAACTGACTAAATCCACTCAATTTTTGCGTGAAAACCTTTAAAATCCATCAGTCTTTAAAAATGCTTTAAAATTGTTGAGTTAAATATGCTAACTTTCAGTATTTTTTTCTTTTCATATTTATAAGCAGAAATGGATACGGATATTTTATAAAATCTTTAGCGTTATAGATATAAAAACATCTTTTTAAAAATCTTTGAAATTGTTGATTTAAATATGCTAACTTTCAGTATTTTTTTCTTTTCATATTTATAAGCAGAAATGGATACGGATATTTTATAAAATCTTTAGCGTTATAGATATAAAAACATCCCACCAAGCAAAGTCGCGGCTAATCAGCTTAATCAGAAAGCTGCGCACGCTCGACCTGATAGAAGCATATCAGGCGATATTGGACGACCAACTTCGCAAATCGGTCATCGAATTGGTCAGCGATCCCGAACAAAGCAATGGGCCGGTGCATTACCTGCCGCACAGGGCAGTCATCCGCGCGGACAAAGCCACCACCAAGATCCGAATCGTCATGGATGCCTCAGCAAAGCCAAAAACCAATCCGGGCGCGCCGTCCCTCAACGATTGTCTGTACACCGGTCCGCTCCTCCTCAAGGATTTGACCGGAGTTCTTCTGCGCTTCCGCAGAATGCCACGAGTGCTATTGGCGGACATTGAAAAGGCATTTCTGCAATTGGGCGTCCGTGAACAGGATCGAAATGCCACGCGCTTCCTTTGGGTCAAGAACCCGAAAGAAACAAGCCTCGACCCGCTTCAACGAGACGACATCCTTGTCTTCCGCTTCTGCCGAGTCAGCTTCGGATTAACGGTCTCGCCGTTTCTCCTCAACGCGACTATACGTGAACATTTGAGCTTATTCGACTGCGACTTGGCACGAAGAATCGACGCCAACTTGTACGTCGACAACATCCTCATCGAAGTGAAGCCGGCGGAAAAAATTGCCGACGTCGTCCAAGAAGCAAAGGCCATCTTCGAGGCAGCAAGCATGCGCCTGCGCGAGTTCTGTGGCACAGAACCATCAGAATTGGCGAAGCTTCCGAAAGAAGACTTAGCCGCCGACTTGGAGCAAATGAAGGTCCTCGGAATCCGCTGGGAGCCGAAGAACAACCTGCTCACCTTCAAAATGCCATTCTTTGAAGGGCCGATAACAAAGAGGGGAATCCTTTCCCACATCGCGAAAGTCTACGATCCGCTCGGACTCATGTCCCCGGCACTGTTACCAGCAAAACTGTTCCTGCAAACCGTGCAGAATTTGAACCCAAAATGGGACGCGCCCCTACCGACAGACTTTGAGCAACGCTGGGGCAACCTGATGGAAAGTTGGCAGTGCGACGGCGAGCCAGTGGAAATCGAGTTTCCTCGGCACATCCCAACAGCGGACAAAGATGAGTTCCATTGCTTTTGCGATGCAAGCATGCAGGGGCTTGGAATTGCTATCTACCAGAAAGCAAAAACCTTCTTCGGCAAGGAGGAATGCAACTTGATCTTCGCTAAGAGCTTGGTCAAGCCGCTCAAACTCGTCCAACATGACTCAACCATCCCCAAACTTGAGCTGCAAGCGCTCACGCTCGGAGTCAAAGCCGTCAAGTTTGTCCAATCGCAACTCAACTTCAAAGACGACTGCGTCATCTTGTGGACCGACAGCCAATGTTCGGTCGAACGACTCAAAGAAGACAAAAAACAGGACCGCTTTGTCGCCAACCGCCTGACCAAGATCAGAGCGGCAAACTTCGTAGTACGACACGTCAAAACTGATGACAATCCGGCCGACCTGGCGTCCAGGGGCTGTGACCCGCGATCACTTCGAGCCTCACTGCTGTGGCGCTTCGGACCGGATTGGTTGGCCAAGAACGAGAAGTGGCCGACATCCAATGTCATCTACACGCCCGGCGAAGAAATCAGGAGAAAGGAGGAACTTCCCGTCGTGAAATAAGCATGACGGTCAGCACAGCACAACCGCCGACCTACCAATCAATGATCCAAGTTCACCGCTTTTCGAACTGGAACCGACTCAAAGCCGCAACGGCGTATGCCTTCCGGTTTATTGCAAAGTTAATCTTGGCAACACAAAGTCGGGCCACGTATCCCATCCTCTTCCGGGAGGACGCCGACGGAACTTGGAAAGCAATTAATACAACCGGTCCTTTGACCGCCGAGGAACTCGACCGATCGGAAGAATGGTTACTCTACGAAATGCAACAAAACCATCCGCCGACTGAAGCAATCATCCGAGATCTCCGCCTCTTCCACGATAACTTGATCTGGAGGTGCGGAGGGAGAATTGGCGCCGCGACGCAGCTTGAAACCACAGCCATACACCCCGCTTACCTTCCGCCAAACGCCTGGATAAGAAACGCTGATCGTCCGGCACTACGACCGAATGCTTCGGCACTGCGGACCACGGATTCTGCTGTCAAAAATTCGGGAAAGGTTTTGGATACCCAAAGGCAGACAAACGATCCGATCCATCCTCTACTCTTCACTCCACGGATGCACCGAGTGCCACGCGAGCAACTCAAACCGTACGCCTACCCGGAGGCACCGGATCTACCATTTGAACGGGTCAACGAAGCGAGGCCGTTCAGTCACACCGGAGTCGATTACTTCGGACCACTCAAAATCAAGCAGGGCAGCGAGACGGTGAAAATCTACGTGGCACTTTTCACCTGCCTGGTGGTACGCGCCGTCCATTTGGAAACAGCCGAGGATTACTCGGCCGAAGCGTTTCTTCGTGCCTTCCGACGATTCACGGCCAGACGCGGCGTCCCGCACTTCGTCCGATCTGACCAAGGCACGAACTTTGTGGCGGGCTCGAAGGTCATCAAGCAACATTGGACAGAAGCATTGCTGCCCGCGCACATTCAGGAGAGCATGGCGCAACAAGGCGTCACCTGGGTATTCAACACCGCACATGCCCCTTGGACAGGTGGCACCTGGGAGCGGCTGATCGGCATCACGAAAAATGCCCTTCGGCGGAGCGTGGGCCGAAACCTCCTCACGCTGGACGAGTTCAACACGCTCATCATCGAGATTGAAGCGGTCGTCAACTTTCGACCGTTGACTTTCGAGTCGGATTTGGAGCCAAATCCGATTCTCCTACCCGTCAACTTCCTGATCCCGTATGGGTCAACGGAAGTAAATCTGCCACTAAGCGAAGAGGATCCGGAGGATCCCGACTATGCGCCACAACCGGACAAATTGGCGACAATGCTGCTAAAGGCGAACGCTCGCCTCACCAAATTTTGGCACTCGTGGAAAACCGAGTACCTGCAGTCCTTGCGCGAACGCGACAAATTCGCTGCGACCAAGGGATTTCAAATCCCTGCAGAAGGCGACATCGTCCTCGTAGAGGACGACTGCCAACCCAGATCCATTTGGACTCTGGCACGCATTCAGCAAATTAACAAAGGGCGGGACGATAAAGCGCGCAGCGCGTTGATTTTAATCAACGGGAAATTGAAAACGCGCGCTATCAATCAACTCTATAATTTAGAGATCGTCTCAGACACCACTCCCGACTCATTCGACATGGCTGAGGACGACGCCATTTCTCTACTTGGAAGCGACGAAGAGCCAGCGACAGAGGCTCAGCAACCGCCGCCACCGAAAAAGGCCGCTAACCAACCGAGCACATCCGCCGCGCTGCTCGAGGACTTTGTCATCCCGAAGAAATGCAGCTGTACGGCAAAATCCCCATGACGGAATGGGACGCGAAGCGAAGGGAGTTTGAGGACAAACTACGGAAAAACGACGAACGCCGTCAACAAAAGGACAACGAAAGAGAGAATTACCGCGCCGAAAAGCGGAAGCAAAGCAAAGCGACGGATCAAAGGGCCCCACAGCTAACGGAAGAGGGACCGCCAAAGAAGGCAACGGCAACCGAAGGTCACCCACCACCCGATGCCGATCGACAGTGGTGGGACCGCCAACGAACAATGGCCAAGGAACAAAAGAAGCGACTACGGCCGATGGAGGACTTTCCGCACGAGAAGGAAAGCCTTTTGACTTACTGCAAACGCATCTTCGGCGCCGACAATTGGATCTCTTCATGGCATCGAGGCCGAATATCCGGAGATCTGAACAGCATCGAGCAGCAAGGACTATGGAAACTCCATCGGATAAAAACCGGCGAGCGACTTCGAGTCTCAAAATTCTACAAGGGACCGAATCCGGCAGCTGAATTTCGCTTTGAAGCAGGACACTTCATCGATCTTACGCCGGATCTGGTGGTATTCCGGCAGGATCTTCCGGCAGGCCAGATTCCCGACCCGATCCCGGAGCTGGAGGAGGTCAGACAAGCTCTTCCGGCGCCAACGGCTCCGGAACGCCCAAGATCGCCCTTACCGGACATCATTATCGTCTCTGAAGTGTCATCGCGGGCACCAACGAAAAAACCGCGTTCAATGGATCCGAGTACGCAACACGCGGGACACACGCCACCCGCTCTGAGCTTCCGGGCAGACACGCCGGAAGCCGACACGGAACCGCATCTGGCGATCGAGGAATACTGCCGATCTCGTCCAAAGCCAGATGACTTCGTCATGTACGACATCCTGACAGAGTGCACAGACAACGAAGGCCACGACACGTGCGCGAAGACGGCCAGCTATCTTCAGATTGTGGGCCACCGAAAATATCTTAAAGGATTTGAGAAGTGCAAAGCAACCAGCCTTTTTGGAGCACTTCTGCTGGACTGGCTCGTCCGGCATCGCAACTTGCAATACGAGACGGAACTACTCCATGAGGAGTACGCACTGCAATCCGGCAAGGCACCCGCTGCTTTAGCCGAGAAGTTCTGGAAGGAGCAATACTGCGCAAACCAGCGCCCACTGTCCAAGCAATCACACTTGTTCGAAATCTTCAAGCTTTGGACCACATCTTGCGACAAATTTGCCGCAATCCTTCAACGCCGCCAGTTCGAATCAATAAAGTTTCGACCGCTCTTCAACCCCCGAGCGCCAGAGACTGACTTTGAGCGCTGGCTTTACGAGTTCAACAACTTTGCGGCAACGGCAGCCTCCAATTTGAAGGCAATCAATGGCAATCATCATTTCTGCAACGCCAAAGTCATTTGCGTAGGCAACATTACGGCCGATGAAATTGCTCGCACTTGCTACGGAAAATGGTTCTCGCACTACCCGGGGAATGTGTTGAAGTTGGCCCCAGGGCCCGGAGTGCAGAGGATCATCTTTTCATACATGGCCGACGAGGAGAACTTGGTCGCAAAAGTAGCGCAGAACATCCACACCTTCACAAAGTCGGACTTAGAGCTCACCTTTGTGCTCGCCAAAGCCCGCGACGATCTTTGGCTGGACAACAAAAAACATTGTATGCAATTCGCCCGTTTATTCAATTGCGGCTTCTACGTAAATCATCGGCGACCGCGAGAGACAAAACTGATAGCCGACCGCATACTCGGCGAGAGTCAACCGCCGACACTCGACCCGAACCCAAGTACCTCTGGCGGATCACGAGGCTCATCGATGGCCCAACGAACCGTGAGCTCGTTGCTGTTAATCAGCATTTTTGGGCTGCTCACTTGTCAACAAGTTGGCGCATCAATGAACCATCATCAACGGTTCGGAGGAGTGGCCCGCAACCCCATCCGCGACTTGTTCTGGACGCGGGCGCGACGGTCTCCCGGACCACAACTAACGCCAGACGGAGTTCGGTACGCGGAAAAGGTACGAGCGTTCTACGCAACCTCTGATCCACCGATAACGGACTGGACACAACCCTACCAAACCACTCCGCCAAGTTGGACGGCTTCCCAGTCGACAACGACCAGGCCCCCGAAACACAAGTTTGATTTGGACCCCGGACTGTCCGAACAACCGCTGCAAACAATGCGACTACGCGCTCGCCGAGACTATCGACGGAGATTTCGCACCATCTGTTGGAGAAAATGCAGCAACATGGATTTCCAAGGACCGACAGAAGGCATTGACCTTCACCCCGGACGCTCCGGAACTCCTCGCCTGTGACGGCACCCACATCGTACTCTCGGAACAAAGTCACAGTACGACAACCTCTTCTCGACTCAGACCGCCCGGCAGAAACGATCGTGCAGCCGGAGCAGCTCGCCGCGCAACTGTCGGCATCCCAGCTAGCCACCAATATGGCTTTGGCCCAACTGTACCTCCGAGAATGCCAACGAACGATCCGGGCGGCCAACCCGACTCTCCAGGCCCGAAAGCTGTTGAAGCGGAGGAACTTACAGGCTCGCTGGGTCGGAGAGTCGACGATGGAGGTATTTCAGTGCGTGGACATCAAACTCACAGACATCAGCTACCGGCCGACCAAGGGGTGCATGAGATACATCCCCATCACTGTCCATCTGCCCGATTCGACAATGGACGCCTTCCTGGACCCGGAGCTTCAAGTAATCTCCTTCCACGCGATAACAGTGAGCTGCACCCACTTCCGGTACCACTACCTGCAGTTACACGCCAACCCAAGCACCTGGCTGCAAATCGATTCGCACACCGGAGTGGCACGACGACTGGAGCCGAACGCAGTGCATGACTTGTACGAAACAGTCATCAACCAGTCAAGCAGTGACATGGCACTACATCCGCTGATCTTCCACCAATGGCAACTCGACAATGAGACAGACTCCACGCGCTTCCCTCATATCCAGGAATTTGAGGGGCTGGAGAACTTCAAGAGCAAACTGGAACAACACACATCCGCCAGAGCCGAGGCTTTGGGCGCGCTGACCGGAGGTCTCGAAGGTTGGACCACACGATGGCTCAAGGGCATCCTCGACTCCATCATCGACTGGTGGATCAAAATGGCATGCGCCTATTCCACCTTCCTTATGATACGCGACATTGTTCTTCCATGTTTGATCGCCTACCTCATTAATCCAATTCGGATTACGGTTTTAAGTCTGGTGGGAGTGCGGCGACAACAACGAAAACAACCGATTGGCAATGAACCGGCGAGGCTACCACGGTTTCAACGAGAAGAGGACATTCTCCTACGAGAACCCAGCAGAGCGCCGAAACAAGTCACACTGCCCGAGGAACGAGCAACGTCGCCCGTCCATCTGGACCTCATCGCACGAACGGCGACCTTTCGACAACGAACGCAGAGCAACTCCGAGGGGACCGGGGGCACACCCTTCGGACGAACCCGGCCGCGGCGACTGGCAAAAGAATGAAGGATGAGCCGCTCTGAGAAGGGCCCCTCTTCCATTTCTCGCGCGCGGAATGTCGGAATTCTTCCTATGCCAATCAAATTGATTGACAGATTTTGGGGAATGATGAGGGAAGGGCATTTTTTCACGCCTGGCGTAAAATCAAATCATTCTTCATCCTCCTTCTCGCGCGTGC
>MEIZ01000232.1:30268-44166 GCA_001723225.1 Globodera ellingtonae | reverse complement strand
AAACCAATCATACCTCAGATATCGCTGTTGTTCATGTCGTGTTTCAACCTGTCTGGACTCTGAGACTCTTAAATACTCTGACCCAAACCCCGATCATGACAAGGGCAAGGACCACACATTTATCCCAGACCCATTAATTATGAATCTTCCATTTAATGTAAAATTACGCTAATCAGAATAAAAATATTTTGGTATCTCCGAAATAATGTGCTAAATATTTTAATGACACAAAAATTTAAATAAAATAGTAAATTACAACCTCTCGTAAATAGAGACTACCGATTTAAAAAATATAGTCAAATAAAAAGTATTTAAACACATTTACTATTGTAAAGCAAAAGAAAAAAACTAGAAAAATCAATTGCACAAACCAAACGATTCCCTCCAGAAAGGCCCACATAATCCAAAGTTCCCGCTGACTGGGGGGCAGGGGGGTCTGCCCCCTTTTCAGCCCCCAGCCATTGGGTAAGTGCCCGCTGACTGGGGGGCAGGGGGGTCTGCTCTTTTACTCCCAGCTTAGGGCTAATATGGTATGCTCTGATTATAAATATTTTAATGACACCAAAAATTTTAAATAAGATCTAAAAATATCGTCAAATAAAAAATATTTAAACACATTTACCATGGGAAGAAAAAAACAATTTAAATTTGATCGATTACCAAACAATAAAATCAACTTTTTACAAAATTAAGCCACATTAAACACACGCTTAAAGTCTTTAAAAATACTACAAATTTTTAAAAATTTAAATTTTATGCTGTGTCTGTTAAAAGATTAACTTTCCTGACAACATAATTTTATTTTGTTTTTAATTTAACACAAGCCAACAATCTTTGGTGATTTTAAAACAGTGTCTTTTGATTCGTCTTTTAGGTCCACATCCCACTCGGTATCTCCAAGTAAGGCCCTGAGCGAAACTCAACCACATCTCCAGGAGTTCTCAAGGTGACCGCGGCAAATAATTCCGTCGTATGAACATGTAAAAAATTATAATCTACAAGACATTAATTTTCTACATTACATAAAATACCCATTTTTTTGCCATTAACGAAATATTTAATATTTCGACAGTCCAGGTCAAGATACACGGCAACAACGTCTCCGGTTCCGAACCCCATACAGGTTGCCACATGGTTATCGCCTTCAGCACAACGCCCGCAATACCAATTGGCATCGCCATTAATTTGCCCGGTTGACTCAAATGAGTAGCTGCCATCGGTCCAACCTACACATTGTGTAGGTTGGAACTGGGCAGGTGCCACTCCGACGCAGATTGTTCCTTCGCATTTCACGACGCGAATTTCAAAGCCCTGCTGTCGAACCAGGCGGGGTCCAAAGAAAGTGCGGCTCTCTTAAGGATTTATAACAACATGTTTAAAAAAAAACCGGTATACCTTCTTTTGAACCTAAATGCTCGAAAATACACGAGAAGTGGTTGGCCATTTCAAAAATATTTTAGAGAGGAAAGCGAGGGCAAAATAAGAGAAGAATTTGTTACAACTGTTTTTAGCAGGGCCTTTTATACCACATTATTTGATGAGTTTTGCGATTTTTTATGTTGTTTCTTTTCTTGGCCCGCGCCACTTAACAAAAAAATAATGCACATTTGTATAGCAAAAACGGACAAGTAAATTGTTTGCAAAAAAAATTTCTTCAAAAGAATCATTATGTGCAAATAAAAACCTATTACGGAAGGGCGCGGTCGCGCGTATGGAGAAAACTTGAATTCACTTTTAGTGTAAAAACGCAGAATATCGATAAAAACAACAAACAAGGATTTAAAATTTTAGGATAACATGAGACCAACTGTTAATTTTGTATAAAAATTATCAAGAATTTTAAAATTTCGTAATATATTATCACATTTTTTATTTGTTTTATTCCTTCTTTTTTAATTTGAAACCCCAAAACATCTCATAATTTCCACATTTAAATTCATATCATCTCATTTCGGTTGGACGTAAAAATTATCGGACGATTTAAACCCCCACCCCCTCAAAAATCGTTGCGCAATCGTTTCACATTCCAAAACGATTTCGCACTCTAAAACGCCAAGGTCATTTAGTCACCTGTCAATCAAATTCGAGTCGATAGAAAACGAAAGCTCTTTATTTAAGTTCGCTCTTTGCAATAATGGCGTCGAAAGAGTAGGCATAATTTGCCCGTCTTGCGCAGAGACGGTCAAAACCTGTCAATCAAACTTTCTCCGTTTATTCAAAACCCATCAATCATTTTTGAATTTGGTGACAGAAAGGCCCTAATTTGGTCATTTTAGAGAGGGGCGAGCCGGCACGGCGAGGAGGCATATTCAAATTTGTGTTGGGGGCGGACCTGTTATTCGGGGGAGGAGTCTAACTCCGATGCCCAAGTAAGTCTACCTTCGGTCACTTGAGCATTTTTTCCGAGACTCAATTCCCGATAGCCAAACAAAAAATGTCCTATGTTACACCTGGAACCTTTGTTTTTTTGAAAAAAGATTTTGGTAATTTTACCAACCCCGAATCAACTAACCGTGCCGGGCCCGAACTCATAGGGGAAATGATGTAAGAAACAACCCAAATATATCCGTTATTTCTTTTTTTAGGCTTTGGCGAAAAGAGTTCATTCGACATGTGTATGGTATGCCAAAGCCCGTTCCTCCCACTCCGCCCGCATCGCGCAAAAGGGTCCGCTCAACATCGCCGGCACAGCCGATCCCTGTTCTCATTGGTAAGTTCGGCTTTTGGTTGCTTAATATTCCAGCAAACGGTTTTTTTGGATCATGACAAATCTCATTTTCGATCGTTTTTAGGACACCATGTCGGCCAGTTGGATGAAGGTTTTGGCGACGACGATGAGGAGGTGCCAGATTTTGTGCCGGAGCCCCATGAGCCGCTGCCTCCTCTCATTGGCCTACCGCCCGCACCGTCACCACCCCAGCTTCTCCAGGTAAACAAAAGTGATTGTTCATCTGATTTCCAGGCCTAATTTTTCCGAGGTCTTTACAGGCTGGGCAGCCGTTTCTTCTGCCGCCGCCACCTCCGCCGCCGTCTCCACAACACCTTCATCAACCGCTTCCTCATCAWCTTWTCTTCCGRCAKMYACCACCTCCGCCGCCGCCTCCGCATCTCCTTCGGCGCCCGAATCCGCTACATCCACAGCCGCTTCCTCCTCATCTTTTCTTCCGACATCCACCACCTCCGCCGCCGCCTCCACATCTGCAGTACCAACAGGCAACCGCTCTCTGTTCAACGCATCTTTTAGCCCAATTTGTTCGAGTTTTTACAGGTCGGACAGCCTCTCCATTTGCCGCCACCACCGCCGCCCCATTACATCCGTCAACCGATGCCGCCGCCTCCGCATCTGCAGTACCAACAGGCAATCCCGCTCTCTGTTTCAACGCATCTTTTAGCCTAATTTTTCGAGTTTTTACAGGCCAGACAGCCTCTCCATTTGCCGCCACCACCGCCGCCCCATTACATCCGTCAACCGATGCCGCCGCCTCCGCCACAACAGCAGCATTTTGGTCAACCACCACCGCCGCTCCGTCTGTTTCGGGCAAGACAATTCTTTCTTTTTTGGTTTCGCACCCAACTTTAGGGGTTTTTAGGCCAATTTGCAGCCACCTCGTCCAGTGTGGCGYGGAAGACCCGTTGATCCCCGCCGGCCCCCTCAACACGTCCGAGCTCCCCGGTTTGGATAGCACCCCGTCGACGCAAGAAATGAGGGATAGTGATTGCATTTTTTTTGGAAGATCTGTTTAGGGGTGCGGATAATTGTTGTTGAGATTTTGTTTTTTTGGGGTTCGGTTCTTTATCCCTTTATCGCTCTCGGAAAAGGGGGGTTTGCAAAACTGGTTTAGAAATGCTCGGAAATCTGACACTGGACAACGAACTTGAAGCGCAGAAACTGTTTGAACAAAAACAAGGGACCGTTATTTTAATTGTCACATATTTTTTTTGTTTTTTTTGCCTAATAATGCTCCTTTTCCGCTTTTGCCGCAAAAATTGATTTAAATCTGTCGAAGTTTCCACTTTTTTTTGCTTGGCTTTTATGCCAAATAATTAAATTAAAAATTACTTTTGCCATTATTTTTTCTAGGAAATGTCTGAATTTCTCATTTTTTTGGCCGGTTTTGCCTTTGCTTTGCTCACCATCACGTTTCTGGTTGTTCTACTGACCTTCTTCATCCTTTGCACTTTTTGGTTCGAACGCCGCGAATTTGTTGAATATGAAGAAGAACCCGAAGCGACACTCCACCCCCAACCGTTTATTATTAAGGAATAAATTATTTTTTTTGTTTTTTCTTTTCATTTTTGAGGGGTTATAAAAGCCTAAAGTATCTTTTTAAACCGTTTGGGATTTTAAGCTTTTTTTAGGATGCAACCCAAAAAATTTCTGCAAATTCCTGAGGAGAAGCGGAGGGCCCGGAACACTAGGAATTTTTTTAAGAGAAGCCCAAATTTGGAAAAGATTTACGAAGAAGTGGACAGACACGTCAACGAAAATAAAAAATTCGGGGTCCGGGAGCACGTGACAAAATTTTATTTTAGGAACCCMCCTGGAGAAAAAGCGGAAGAAAATTTTWAAAAAATTGTAAAAATGTTTATCGACGAAGCCCTGAAAAATGGARCAGAACCGGGGCGGGAGATCCAAAAAATGTCCGTTAACATGTACTGCGAAGCAATTCCTGACCCCATAATAATTCCCGGAAGACCGCTGTTCCAAATCACGCCGGATGTCGTTCTTCATGAGTTTGAGAAGGTGCAACAGTCGTGGCGTGCCGCCAATCTCTTGTGTGAGCAGCTCTCCATCATTGTGACGACTTATTCCTCTCCAAAGAAATGAATAAATGTTTAAACAAATTTAACTTTTTGTCTTTTTTTGTCTTAATTCAAAATTTTACCGCAATATTAATTACAAATATTAATTTTTTCTTTAAGAAAATGTCACACCGTTTTAACCCTTTTGTTCAAACCAAAGAACTGGGCCGTATTTGTGTTCCGAGAGGAAAATATAGTGAGAAAAACCGCACGATTCTATTAACGATAAATTTAGGTATCTTTTACGCTTTGGCACTTAGTAGGGCATATCAATTGGCGGATGGTAAACGTGGATGGGACCGGTTTGATTATCTTCAAAAAAGTGAAAAAAAACAGCGAGAATTGGTTTGGGAGCTAATTGGAAATTTGGGTGTTTCTGCCAATGCTTCTTCATACGGACTTGGGCATATAGAATTGGTTCAAGCTTATTGGGATGAGGAATATCCGGAAATGTTCAGGATATTGGCATTTGATAAGGTAGAAAAAATTTTTAGATTTTAAAAAACAGTAAATTTTTTAGAAGTCTGGCCTAACACCGGTTTTCAAAGGACAAGAAGTTCGGAAACATAATGTGTGTATTATTAGAGAAGAGGGACATTGGGACGGGATAAAAAGTATCACTCAGTTTTTCACGGTTCGGAATTTTTGTGTAAGCTGTGATGTTACTTACGGAAGACCGGAACAACATCGAATTGATTGCAAGGAGCGTTGTAAGAAATGTTGTCGTATGGGTTATGGTTTTCCATGTAAATATGAGGCGCTTGATATTTATTGCGAGGAGTGTAATCGAAAGTTTCACAATTCCGATTGTTTTGAAGCCCACAAAAAGAATGTCTGTAAGGAGTATAAAAAATGCGGAAAATGTGGAGAGCTGTACAGAACGAGAGACAATCGCAAACATGTGTGCGGTGAAAAGTTTTGCAAACGGTGTATGGTTTATCATCCGGGACGGCAATGTTTCATCAAAAAAATCAAGCTTCGTCCTTCGCTTCCTCGATATCGTATTGTAGCTTATGATCTAGAAACAACAATTGTTAACGGAGAGCACACCCCTAATCTTGTTTCTGCCGCGATGACTTGCACAGAATGTGTTGGGGAGCAAAAAGAATGCGAAATTTGTGGGGATGGTCCAAAGATGATAACGTGGTCGATGGCTGATGGGCTAGAGCCGATGTATGAATTTGTGAATTGGATCATGGGCTTTAAAAATTATGAGACCGTTGCATTTGCGCATTATGGAGGACGTTTCGATTCACATTTTGTTTTGCGGGAGTTGACCAATAGAGGGGTTCTAACAGAGTTAATGATGGGGGAGTTGAAGATTTATCAGATTAAGGCGGGCAAAGTATATTTTCGTGATTTTTGGTTGCTTAGCCAAAACCGGTTGGCCGATTTGCCAAAAACCCTGGAACTCAATATCCCCGCCAAGTTATATTTCCCCTATCGGTACAATAAAAACGAGAATTTTGGGAAAAGGCTTTCACATTTGCCGCCATTTGAAGCGTATTGTCCGGGCGGAATGAAGGAAGTCGAGTTTGAAAAATTTGAGAAGTGGTATACCGAGAATTATGAGACGGCGTTTGAATTGTCGGAACAGCTCAAGGCGTACTGCGAGAATGATGTAGAAATTCTGATGGCTGCTGTGTTGAAGTTTCGAAAATTGTTTTTGGGAATTACAAAGGACATGGACGTGTTAAAGGACAGCGTTACGATTGCCAGCATTGTGATGAAGATTTTCCGTGCCAAATTTTTGAAGGAGAGGCACATTCCAATCGTGCCTGAAGGGGGGTTTGAAAAGTCGGAAAATCAGAGCAAGATTGCGGTTAAGTATTTTGAATGGCTGGCTTATCGGGACGGGGTCAAGGTGCGGCACGCGTGCAATGGGGGAGAAATTGAATTCGGAAGATTCAAGGTCGATTGCGTTATTGGGTCCCAGAAGAAAATTGTGGAATTCCAGGTAGGAAACCCATAGTTTTGTTAMATWTGTTTTGTCCAGGGTTGCGCGTGGCACGGGTGCCGAAGATGTTTTTTGCCCTGGACGGTGGGGCCGAACGGATTGTGTGCTGAGCAGAACTTTAGGAGAACGGAGATGAGAATGGACCATTTGAGTGAGATTTGTGGGAAATTAAGTGTGGAGGAAGTCTGGGTAAGTGTTTATTTCCAGAATGCTTAATAAACAGCTAACCTGGACATATGTTTTATGTCTGGGTAAAATTGAAAATTTTTGAAAAAATTTTTAGGAATGTGACGTGAAAGAAGAGCTAAAAAAGAATAGGGAAATGAAGAAATTCTTCGAAAGCGTGCCGGACAAAGGGCCAATCAATCCTAGGGATGCATATGCTGGGGGAAGAACGATGCCCTTTTGTTTATTTGCAGAGGTGTCGGAGAGCGTGGAGATTTCTATGTTCGACATTGTTTCTCTTTATCCTTTTGTGAATTATGATACACCCTACCCCGTCGGTATTCCGAAAATTATTAAGAATGTCAATTACAATGTTTTGTGGTAAGAAATTTATTTCATGACTGAAAATCYGACAAAATTTTAAGGACTCGTCCCGATGATGTGCCTTATGATGGTCTGCTGAAAGTGAAGGTGATCCCCCCAAAAAAACTGTTGTATCCTCTGTTGTCCGTGCATATTGATGACATGTTGCTGTTTCCGAATTGTGGCATTTGTGCTCGAAGGGCCAAAAAGGAGTTTGTTTTGGCAAAAGACGTGAAGAGATGCGATCATAGCCCGAAAAAGAGAGCTCTGATTGGGACTTTCACGTCCATTGAGTTAAGGAAAGCTCTGGAATTGGGTTATAAGGTCATCGGGTTTTATARGGCATACCAYTTYGAGGCGTTTGATAGCCAGCTTTTTAAGAATTATGTGAGGATGTTTTTGAAAATAAAGGTTGAAGCGTCGGGATGGGCTTCGGATGTGAAGACGGAAGAAGAAAAGAGGGCTTTTGTCGATCTGTATAGGGCAAAATATGGAATTTATTTGGAGTATGACAATATACGGAAGAACCCCGGGCTGAGACTTATTGCAAAATTGGGTCTGAATTCGTTGTGGGGCAAGTTTTCSATGAGRAACACACTTTCGACCACMGAGATAGTTAATACTGCTGAGAGATGGGATGAAATTTTAAATGATGATACGATTGAGTTTGGCAACCCGACAGTGATAAATGAAAACATGATGAGAGTGATCTATAAAAAGAAAGAAGAGTTTATCAAGGAGCATAACGTGTCAAACATTATTTTATCGTTATGGTAAGAAAGCCGAATGAAATAGGATAAAATATGCCATAATTTAGGACTACGAGCGCTGCGCGCGTTAAACTGTACGAGTACATGGAAAAGGTCTACAATGCCGAGGGGTGCAAATTACTTTATTGTGACACCGATTCGTTGATCTTCTCCCATCCTCGAAGTCTTTGTCCTTTGAAGGAAGGAAATTTTTTGGGCGAAATGACTAGGGAATATGGGGACAGCGACATTTTGGAGTTTGTAGCAGCCGGTCCAAAGCAATATTCTTTAAAGCTTAAGAAGAAATCAAACGGGGAGGTATGGCACAACACAAAAATAAGAGGAATCACGCTGAATAGGGACAATGAGTTCGGGTATGAGGAATTTAAAAAAATGGTGTTGGGGTTTAAGGAAGGGGCTAAGAAACAGTTTCGCTATGCGGAGAAGATTGGCCCCACAAAGGATAGCCGGGTGCTTTCAAAGGATACGACAAAGGATTATGGTCCTGTGCAAAGGAAGGGAATTATCGATGCGGATTGGAATGTGTTGCCTTTTGGGTTTTACTGAATAAATTTGATTTTTTCTTATTTTTTTTAAATTTTTAAATGTTTTTTGTCATGTTTATCTTGTTTAATTTCTTTCATTTTATTGTTAGGCGTAGAAAAAAATGTACTCTTTCCAAAATTATTTTGAAAATGGGCTCGAAAACGAGGCGTTTTTTTGGGCCGGATCGAGGGAAGAAGCTGAAAACCTGTTGAAAAGCGGGCCCAACTACAGAATGCTAGTTCATAGAGACTACCGCCACCCTTTTGCCGAATTTGTTTTAGAAAACGGACGAATTACCCTTTTTGCTTTCGTCATGGTCGAAAAAGATGTACGCCTGTGTTGTGGTGTTACGCGGCACAGAATAAGCAGATACACAATGCTTCTGCATGGTGTTGTACAGGTCGAATTCTTCGGCTATATGAAATATTTTATTTATTTTTTTCGCGAAGCATGGTGCCAGACCCACAACAGCTTCTATGGAAGTTCTCTTTTTTTAGTTCGAATTCCATCTTTCGAAGTCCGGTCGGCAGTCCGAGAAAAAGAATCTCTTATTTCTCCCGTAGAGGCCATAATTCATGCCTTTTTTTTTAAATGCGATAGGTTAAATTTTTTTAAAAATTTTTATAAATTTTAATTTTTTTCAGAGAAACCGTGGGCCTATGGAAACTAGTTTTTCATCGTGTTCCGACTCTCGTCGAGCTATGCTGCCGCGCGATAACAAAAGCAGACATGACCGCTTTTGTTTTATTACCCGAAACTTATAAGAAAATATTTGTAAAGTGTTGAATAAAATTTACTGTTTGGATTTATTAACCTTTTACCTGTTTTGAAATCGATGCTGTACCTACCCTTAAAGTTTACATTTTAAAATTGTTTTAGTTTCTGTGAAAATGTCGACAATTTTCGAGATCAAAAGCGCTGTGCTTAAAGAAAATGTCAACACTTATTTCGTGGTGCAAGCCCAAATAGAAAAACTAGAATATGCMGATTATCTGGTAAAAAATATTTTGTGCATTTTTATATGACTGTTTTTAAGGGCTGTGTTTATTGTCGCAGGGGCCGGTGCAAATGTATGGAGGATAAGGAGAATTTTTTGTATTTGAAATTGGTGTTGTTAGACGGGACGGGAAGGTTGGAAAATGTAGCACTTTTTGGAAGCGAAAAGTTGGAAAAAATTGGGATTGGATGGGTAATATTTTAATAAAAACGCCAAGCATGACATTTTATTTTAGTCGGAAGCCGAAAAACTTGTTGGGTCGATGTTTTTTATTGAGGTCGGGGCTAAAATAAAAGAATTTGGTGGGAAGAAAAACGTTTCTTATTCTTTGATCCGTTTTAAGGGGTTTTAATTTTTTTGGTTTTTTTTGAATAAATTTTGTTTCTATTTTATTCTGTTTTATTTCAATCGTTTCTTAACGAGTTTTTTTATTTGATAGTTCTCGTTTTTTAATCCGTTTAACGTAAAGAAATGTCGCGACGATTTATGCCCGCCGAACTTCACTTTGAAATTGTCAGCTGTCTTCCTGTCACAAAGCTCCCGCGAGCGACCTTTCTCGTCTCTGCCGTCTATTCAAAATGGGGGCATAAAGCAGCAAGCGTTGCCTGCGCATACGCTATTGAAGCATTTCCTGTGGTCTATAAGCGCCCTCCTCTTTATGGTCCTAAAATTATAGCTTTGACAAACGTTGGAATAGAATTTGTACTCGAATATTTTTGCTTGGATTGGGGATCTGCTCTTATAATAGTTCGACTTTTTCGACCGGACGCTACAGCAGAAAGCAGATGGGAAACAGACAGCGGCAAAATATGGAAATCTCAAAGAATTTAAATTTAATATTTGAGGAATAAACTTTGTTACATAATTGTGTCTTTTGGCTAATCGTCTTAGTGACTTGATATCTTAAAACTATAAAAGAAACGGCAAAAAGATAAAAAGAAAAAGAAAAAAATGAATTTTGAAAAAAATGATACAGCAGCCACTGTGATGTTGGAATTTTCAAAGAATGAAGCCGAAAGGCTTTGGCGTGAAATTGTCACGTTGTCTGACGAGGTCGACGACTATACACGGTCTGCTAAGGGGGCCTTAACTCGAGCAATTAAAGCACGCGAAAAAGTTCCTTCTGACGAGGATGTTGGAGAATGGTTTCAGAAAATTACGGATTCCATATTGGAAATATATACGACGAAAGACAAAATGCATGAAGAGCGGCATACAGCAGAAACGGTCTGGCAAGCGGTTGGGAGAAGCTCGGATGCTGAACGGGTGAGAGAGCTGGAAAAGACTATGTTGAAAGGGCAAACTTCTGCGAAAATCTTTCATTCAGAAGCCAGGCGGATTCGTTCCAGGATTTTAAATCTAGAAAATTGGCTTCAGGCTGAGGTGTTAGCATTTCTTGATGTTTTGGAATAATCTATAAAAGAAAACCCAAACAAAATAAAAAACAAAAAAATGATAAAGATTTTAATATTTGGAGTTCTTGTGTTGGGCACGMAAGGTTGTGAWCTTTCWAAAGARGAAAARSAACAACTAAATTCGGCTCGTCGTGCCATTGAGAGGGCTTATGCCGATGTCGGGAGACTGGTTCGGGAATCCCGGGATTTTGCAACAATGGCTCATACCGCGAGAAGAGATGCCCGAAAAAATATGGACAGAAACCCTACCGACGAAAATAAATTATGGTTTGAGAGATTGGCTGAAGGTGTACGAAAAATTCACCGGTTGGCAGACAAAATATACGACGAAGCGAGCAAAATAGAAACGGCAAAAAGAGAAATGGAAAAATGCCTAGATCGAAAAGATTTGATAATGTGCAGAGAATTAGCAAATTCCGCCAAAGTTGCGCTTGAAGAAGCTAAAAAATACAGAAAAGAAATTGGGGATGCATATCGAAACGCCTATACGCAAACCGATCTCGGGATAGCCGAACTGGCAGACAGGGTCCGGGATTCTGGAGTGCGTCCTACAATCCCAAATGGTCCGTCAAGACCAGCGGTTCTTCCTACTATCCCCCGCGAAGGTGTACATGATGAGTTTAACGTCGAAAAAAAGGTTAAAGTAAAGTAAATCTTATCGTTCGTCATCCCTCTTCTCGCCCGTGTATCTTTCCCTCACCCCCCCCCTCCAGCACACGCGCGTGCGTGCGCTTTTCGCTCCCCCGTGCGGGCTTGCCCTCCCTACCTTCTCGCGCGCGTGCGCTTTTCGCTCCCCCGTGCGGGCTTGCCCTCCCTCCCTTCCCGCGCGCGTGCGCTTTTCGCTCCCCCGTGCGGGCTTGCCCTCCCTCCCTTCCCGCGCGCGTGCGGGAAGGTAGGGAGGGCACTCCGGAAATTCCGGAAATAGTGGTTCCAACACTGCTCACCTCCCCCTCGAACATTTGCTAGGCCCCGCCCTGTTGTTCTCCCCGCACTGCTTGAGGCCCGGCCCTTCCAATTTCCCTCCTTTGGGCAACTCCCTCCCCAAATCATATTTGCCCATTGCCCCCCGCGGCTTCTCCCCAAACTTTCGGTCCTTTGAGGCCCAAAGTTTCACCTCTGTTTTTCAATGTCCCCATTTCCCCCAATTCCATCTTTCGGACCGTTTTGTGCCTTGGCAAAATTGCCACATTTCATGTCCCAATTTTGCCCCACTTCCCCCATTCGGTTTCCCCCGGAATTCCCACCTTCCTGGGGATGTTCATTCACATTTTTGTAAGGGTTTAATTACCCAAGTTTGAGCGTTTCAAATAAATCGGCATTTTCTTATTGCTTTGGTCTCCGACCCCAACCTCCCCCGACGCACCCAAAATCCCACAATTTTGAAGGCCAAAAGACGCGACTGTTGAGCTATTAAGCAAATGTATGAAAAAATTCGTGTAAAAATAACAATAATTGCTCTAAAAACCTTTTTTACATTGTAACATTTATTTTTTTAAATATAAAAAACTAGAAAAATTGATTTTTTTTTCAAAATCTCAAAAATGCTTTAAAACTTTTGATCTTTAAGGATGTATTGRGCAACAAAAAAAAGGGTTGATTTTATGGGGGTGCATTGTCGGGCATAGGGAAAAAACTTCTGTCAAAGATCTTGGGCAAGAAAAACATTAGGCACCTTGACAGGAAAAAATTAAAAAATTCGTAACTCAAAAAATCAGTCAAATGACTAAAATCGCAAAGTAGAGCAAGTAAAAAAGGAACATTGTTGACCAAAATAAAGATTTCGAAATGTGACTTATGCTCTCTGGTGACCGCATGCTCCCCGTTACGTCTCTATCTATCCTCCACACTGACCAACGAGTTATCGATTTTAACAAAAATCAATAACAGCGCCGCGGTAGTCACACACAAATGGTCGAACAACGAACGACACAAAAAAACAAGGTAAAAATGAGAGAAATTTATTTGACCGATGAAATCGTTGGACAGATAAATCTGCCCTTTATACAGCAGGGCTGTCTCGAAATTTCGATTTTCGACGTTTTTTTCTTTCGATTTTCGAATTTCGAGAAAATGGGCTGTTTTTCGAAAATAATTTGGAAAGTCGGAGGTCCCGGGTTTTAAATTTGTGCCGAGGAGGCAGTAAATTATTTTATTAAAATAAATTATTTTTTTTAGTCACATCAAAAAAATTTTCGATTTAAGGTTTCGATTTCGATTTTCGACGTTTTTTCCTTAGATTTTAGAAAAAATCTTAAACTTTTTCCGGCCGGGACTCCTCCCACCTAAATACTTGAAAAAATTACTGTATTTTAAAGATAAATACACAACTCGCTACTTTGTCCCAACTGACTCGCTACACCATTTTTACTTTTTCGAAAACCGTTTAAGACATTTACAATTAAAATTCATATATTTTTCATATGCTCGATGAGCTAAAACGAACAATATCATTTTTAGGCTCGGGTAACCACCATGAGCTGAGTTATAGAGGTTTAAAAGTTGGTAGCGAGTTGAGTCGGGTTCGTCCATTTTTAAATGCTTACAAATCTCCAAACAAATGAAGGGAAAACACCCCTAAAAATGACCCCTAAATCGAGTCAGTTGGGACAAAGTAGCGAGTTGTGTATTTATCTTTAAAATACAGTAATTTTTTCAAGTATTTAGGTGGGAGGAGTCCCGGCCGGAAAAAGTTTAAGATTTTTTCTAAAATCTAAGGAAAAAACGTCGAAAATCGAAATCGAAACCTTAAATCGAAAATTTTTTTGATGTGACTAAAAAAAATAATTTATTTTAATAAAATAATTTACTGCCTCCTCGGCACAAATTTAAAACCCGGGACCTCCGACTTTCCAAATTATTTTCGAAAAACAGCCCATTTTCTCGAAATTCGAAAATCGAAAGAA
>MEIZ01000232.1:6098-23799 GCA_001723225.1 Globodera ellingtonae | reverse complement strand
GCTCATCGGAGAAAAGAGTTAGGGCTTAGCGGTTTTTTGGGTTTTGTAGAGAATTTTGTGGGATATTCATTCCTCCAAATCGTTTTTTGCAGAAAATTCTTTCCATGCCCTCGGGGATTTTTTTCCAAAATGACTCCCATTTTCAGTGTATTTTGGGATTTCCGGATCTCCATGAAGGAGATGTCTGATCAACTTAGTTCAATTACCTTTTTTGATCACCATCAAAGGTTATATTAGCATGAATTTCTTCAGATTTTTATTTGCTCTTCTAATGGGTGAATTAAAAAGTGTTGTTAAACATATGACCACCTATAGATTGGGTGAAAGGTCATTTTGCCTMCATATTTTAGAGACAATTGGCATTTTAGAGAAATGAATGATACCATTAGAAAGCCCACAAAAAATGCTACAAATAATGTTAAGACACTTAATGCATTTGAGTCCGTCCCTCAATTTTATCATTCTATATATCTGAAATATGGGAGTGTTGTTAAACATATGACCATGACTGTATAATGGCATCGAGGGGTCCGAAAAATGGCATTCGGTTTTAGCAACAAAAACGTAGAAAACCAATAAAAATCTGATTTATTGCGAATAACTGTACTTCTCATTAGCTTTTGCCTTGTTCAGGAGGTCATTTTGCAGACGAAAAATGTGGAGCTGGATGTGCTCGCAATATTTACACTTTTGTTACAACCTTTCTCCGAACTTATTTGTAATTTTTTTGATGTAGATTATATCATTTTGACCTTGCCCTTTCTCTCGGTTGACCCCCGCGCGTTGGAAATATGCCTAATTATGATACTAAATGAAGATGACACGCGATTATTATCCAAAAATTGGACAATTTGTGATTTATAACTTTGTACATTATAAGTAGTATTTCTGTTTTATTGAAAAATTATTTAATTATGTTCGAATAGGTTTATATGTCCGCGCATTAATTGAATATTAGAATATCTACTTATCACCTTTTTCCCGAAAAAATAGAAACAAACAAAAACAGATTTTCAAATCTTAAAAGTAAAATTTGAATTTCACAAAGTCTAAAAATAATTTTTTATTCATATAATACTTACTCCTCGATACCCGTAAAAATTCGATTCATCAAAACGGCGTTATCTGAAAACCGCTCAAAATATATTGTAGTGACTCACATAATGTTAAGAAATAATTGGATACATATCATTTCTAAATTTTCTTTTAATTTTTGAATTTTGCTTTCCAAATTTTTTAATAAATATAATTCATTTCGTTCGGAAGAATCATTCATTTAAAGAATAAAGAAATACATCATACCATTTAAACAGATATTTATTTGACCCCAAATTGTTATTATTGGGGTTTGGCTTTTTGGGTAAAGACTCAAAATTTGGGTTTACGACAACATTTTTGAAATTAAGCATTCCATAATCTTTGATTTTATTAATTATTTTTAACCTTATTAGTATTTCTCTTAGGCCTTCAAAAAATTTATATTTCGTTTTTCTCTGGTTGAAATGATTGTTAAATGTCGAATGTGGTGATCGGAATAAATGTTGTAAAAATGATTAATCACCCCACCCCCGTTAAAAAAGGGTCTCAAGCTAAGCATTGAACATTTTATTTTACGATTTTATTGGCCTTTTACCTTTCGAAATAATTAAAAATTCGCAGTTTCGACGAGTTTTTTGGATACAAATTTTTAGAGCAATTATTAATGCCGCACAATAAACTTTATTTTTTTATTTTTTTCATCACACTCCAGCAAAATTTTACAAACATTACCGCAAAATTGTTGACAAAGGTCCAATTGGAAAAAGGTTGGTAATGCCATAAAGAAATAAACTATCAAAAACTCTCAATTAATTCATTTTAATTGGCATTTTTCAATAAAAGCATTCATAAACAATTACCTAAATATAAAAAAATTGATCAGTTTTGTCGCGCGATGATCTATTGGACTCGAGCAAATTGGTTGACCAACTCCGCCTTGTTGAAGAAGCTCATTTGAAGGCGGCACGAAAATTTGGCAAAGTTCGGGAAATGATGTATACATTTGTAACAATATGCAAAAATAAATTATGTATTTTAGTCAAAAGTATCGCCAAGATGGTCTTTTCCTGCGCGAGGATAAAGGAGACGTTGACGACACACTGAAACACATGAATCGTCAAACTGATCATTTTGTTCGCGTTGACAACGAAAACCCCGACGACCAACTGATCAAAAACATTCAAGGAATAATAGCCAAAATTGGAAACAATGCATGTATATGCAACTCCACGGCCACTTTCATTCAAGAGGTAAGGAATGGTAAATATTAGGGACCGGTGAAATCAACGGAACCGGATTTTCAATTTTGAAAACTTACCGGAGGGATTATTCCGGATCGGGTCCGGAAAAAATCCGGAAAAGTCAAAAAACCCCGGGATTCCTGACCAGGATTCGGAATAATCCGGCCGGACTGCGTCCGGCACCGGTCCCTAGTAAATATATTCAGATAAAATGCTAAAACTCGAAACTTACAGGGGCTCAAAGCCAGCCTGGTGACAGGAGCCGTGAGCATAAAGTTCCTGTGTTCATCGGTAGCTGAAGATGCACCCATCACAAAGGAAGACTGTTTTAACATTGGTTATATGCTGTTTAGCGGATCACTGAATATTTCAATGGAGTTAACAACGCCAGAAATGCTATGCAATTTGGCGAATAACCAATGGTCAGATTTACGATAAGTGTTTTTGCTATTAGTTTTATTGATCAATATGTTTCGTTGCAATCGGAACTGAAAAAATAAAAAATATTTTAATGCATTTTTTAAACGATCACTTTATTATTATTTTTTTAATACATAAATGACAATGAATATTTTTTAGTGGTCTACGGCCAGCTCTGAGAAAAAATGAACGTATTCCATGCGACTACTGTGAATTAATTCATGAAAAAGCTCTCAAAGTATGAAAAAAAAAATGTTGTTTTTAAATTTTGCAAAAATTGACTACAAATTATTCAGGTCTCAGAGAACTTTTCGGAATTGTTTTTGGGCTTTGCCATTCTGTGCGCGCGAATTAACGACGTTAAAGAAAGAGAATATTGCATTGGGCACGTCAACTTTTTGAAGCAACAAGTTAGCAGCTTCTTGCGTTTTCAATTGAACGAAAATGCAAAACATAATTGCGTCAAATATTTTGTTTGTAAAATGAATTGAATTAATGAGCACGTGGTCAAAAGATAGCCTCATTAAAGTAAGCAAAAACCCCGAAAAATTCAAAAAAGTCGGGGTTCGGGGACTGGGACCAACTCTAGTCTGGACAATAAAATAGGCATTAAATTACATTTGTAAATTTCCGCATGTCGGTTGGATGAAGCTTTTCGAAATTTGTAATTGGTTTGGCCACTTGTTTGCACCATTTTGACATTGAATTTGGACAAATAATTACTCCATATATACTAAACAATAAAGTTGAACTGAAATATCGTAAATTAATGTGCTGTAGAAATATAAAAAATTTAATTATATATAATAATTGCAGTTTGAGCACTCAAATGCTACTAATTAATCAGTAAGACAAAAAAGTAAAAATATGAGGACAGTAAGAAAGAAGGCGTTATAAAGTAGTTCTTGAATCATTTTTTTTTGAATAAATTGTGTGCAAAGAGAGTCGGGTGACAAGAGTAGCTAAAAAAAGACGAGAGTAATTTAGAGATCAACGCACCCTATCTAAAAATGGTTTTTGTTTTTCATTAAGAAAATCAGAAATTGTACGGAGCGTTGAGCATCTAAGGTTGCCATATGTATATATAAATATACAAATTTTTGGACTGTCCGACCGAAAGGCGGGCCGGCTTTTTTTTTGCTTGGCTTTTTCTTTTCCACCACTTTTAATGAAATATTATGTCGTGATTGTAACCCACAAAATTTGACCCTAAAAGTTTTTTGAGCGTCCTTGGATTCGCCAAATTTTTCTGTTCTGTCCTTGAAAATCAACATGTCTGTCCTTGGAAATTGTCTTTATCCGATCCCAACCCTGAAAGACTCTGTTTATAATTTCGTAACCGGTTAACCGGGTTTTTTGAATGGTTTCCCCTTTTCCAAAAT
The DNA here is from genome assembly GCA_001723225.1 of Globodera ellingtonae. Classification (NCBI taxonomy): domain Eukaryota; kingdom Metazoa; phylum Nematoda; class Chromadorea; order Rhabditida; family Heteroderidae; genus Globodera; species Globodera ellingtonae. The sequence continues at coordinate 19,718 of MEIZ01000232.1, read as the reverse complement.
TTGGTAAATCAGTGACACCTCACACTTTGTGCGCAAACGCAATTTTTTTTATCAAGTTTACACTAAGTTAATGCATTTTTAAGGAAATTTTTCTCATGGATTTGAAACAAATTTTCTTGGGGTATCGAAAAAAAAAAATCATTTTTGGGGGATGTTTTCCCTTCATTTGTTGAGAGATTTGTAAGAGACATGACCCCGAGACTCGAGAATTATTGAAAACGGCTTCTAAGAAATGTGGCATTGTAAGGGCCCCCGATTTTCCCAAATTTAAAACATGGTCGGGTTTTTTGTTTAAGGATTACACATTTTTGTTTTTATTATGGTGGTTTTTTGTGTCTCTCTCTTTTTAGCACACTATTTCTTCAAAAAATAAAATGTCCAAAAAAGTTACTAAAACAATTGTTTGATAGAGTGCGTTGATGTTCAAATTACTCTCACCGTCTCTGTCTCTCTCTTTTTCAAATGCTATTTCTTCAAATGTAATATGTGTCGTAAAAATACTAATTTTGGTTGCAAATTGTTAACAAATTGAGTCTAAAATTGAAAAATTTTCTCGGCGGCCCACCCCTACTAACCTACTAAAGCAGAATTCCCAATAAAAAATTGCATTTTAAAATTTTGGAAAGCGGCAAAATTTTCGGAAATCCATGCCCAGAAGTGAAGCAGAATTCTTAAAAAATTGTTTAATTTTTTCATTAAAGCAATCCAATTTTTGTTATGGGGAATAGCCAATTACGGGCCGAATTGGGCAAATCATCTTTCTCCCCTCCCGAGCCCCAAAATTGGGTCGTCGTCCCCGACCTCGACATGGTCAACCCAGAATTGTTGAGGAAAATTTTTGGTGGAGAGAAATATTGTTAAAATACGCACATTTCATACAAAAAATAAAGATTAACTATATTTTGAGCCATTTTTTAAAATGTACTGATTTTTGATCCCTGATTTTTGATCCCAAAAAGACCACAAAAAAACATATTCGAAAGCTCAAGTAAGAGTTGAAGCTATACGTTAAGCTATTACATCTGGGCAAATATCAAAAAAGTTAAGGTCAGAAAACGTTTCACAATAGCTTCAAAACCTACGAAAGCTTCCGAATGGTTTTTACTTACTCTCGGGTGGATTGAAACTTAAAAGAAAGCGAAAATTTTGCTTCTCGCGAAAGTAACAAATTCGAAAACAAAAAAATGAATGATAAAATGTTTTAATCGACAAAGACAAAACAAAGACGGAACTATCTCCACAGCAAAATGATACAAATCCCCTCGTTTTTCACTTTCTAATGCCATCATCGGCGGCAATCTTGTATTTAAAATCCGGGCCAAAATTCGCAACAATTTTGTCGTCAGGGTTCCACAACGAAACGCATGGAAACAAATTGGACAAATTGGCTGCAGGATCGACTAATAAATCGGCAGTTTCTGTAAAATAACGAAATAAATAAATTAAAAAGATTATGGTCCATCGATTAGCTCTTTATATATTAAAGAAACACCCAAAAAGTGGTTAAATGCCCTTAATTGTTATCGATTAGTTCTTCCAATTAAAGAAACAACCCAAAAGTTGTTAAATGCTCTTAATTTTTATCGATTAGCTCTTCCAATTAAAGAAACAACCCAAAAGTGGTTAAATGCCCTTAATTGTTATCGATTAGTTCTGTAAATTAAAGAAACAACCCCAAAAGTGGTTAAATGCCCTTAATTTTTATTCCATTCTTTCTCACCCAAACGCTCGCCATTTTTTGTGTAAAACATTTTGCGACTTTCCAAATCTATGCCGCAGCCGACGACGTCATCGACGACAAATTTGTGGTTTCCTATGATGTACGGGCGTCCATAAACCCAGTGGGCACATCCCCCAACTTCGTGACCCCAAATGATGCCATCGTTTGCGTATCCGTAAGTGCCGTTGTAATATCCAACATGTGTGCCGCTCAATGGCATTTCTATGGTCGCAAGCCCAATGAAAACACCCCTAAATATAATTTTTTAAAGGAAAATGCGGGAATGCTGAAAAGATGGTGCCCCCCCCCCATTTTTGAAAAAATTATTTTTTGTTTTAAAGTCGACAAAAAGGTGTTTTAAGGGGCATTTAAGGGGCGTAGAATCTGAATCTGACCTACGATTCGACCTACGAACCCCGGACCCGAATTCGAACATTTCGTCGAAAATTTTAAAAATTTTCAAAATTCACATTTACGTCTCAAACTCATTCAAATGAATAGTTTTCGATGTAAGTTTATGCCTTTTTTGAATGATTTTAAGGCCACATTTGATTTTTGAAAATTTTGATTTTCGAACAAATGTTCGAATTCGGACCCAGGGTTTGAAATTGGTCGTAATGGAGGTCAGATTCGGATTCTACACCTCCGAATACCACTAGGAACACCTATTTAGCGATTTAGAACAAAAAATTTTTTATTATTTCAAAACTGGGGGGGGGGCAACATCTTCAGTATTAGCGAAAATGCTTCCAAAGCATTTCGAAGCTCAACTATTTATTTATTTATTTAACTTACTCGTCCTTTCCTTTCCCCAAGATTTTTATTTCGTAGTAAAAAGTGCCCAAATTCTCTTTTAGAATTGGCAGTTCCGCGCGCACAGAGCTATGCCCTGAATAATTCAAAAACTTTGCGAACTTTTTCCATAAACTTTTTTAATCAAATCACTTTAACACAGGGTTGCCAACAAAAATTTTTCAAAAAAAGGACAGTGAAGGTCAAAAAAAAGATTTCAGTACAAAAAGCATTTACAGTTTTGACATTTTTAAGCGAAAATTCAAAAAAGTGCGAAAAATGCTTGAAAATTAATAAATTTGGCCATCTGTCTAGGATTATTCAAAATTTAACAAAAATTCTTCAAAAAGCTCCAGAAATCTCAAATAAAGGACAAAAAAGGACTTGTATCCCAAAAAAGGACAAATCTTTAAAAAAAGGACATTTCAATTTTAAAAGATTGGAGTATCCCAAAAAAGGACAAATCTTTAAAAAAAAGGACATTTCAAATTTTAAAGATTGGAGTATCCCAAAAAAGGACATTTCAATTTTAAAAGATTGGAGTATCCAAAAAAGGACAAATCTTTAAAAAAAAGGACATTTCAAATTTTAAAGATTGGGGTATCCCAAAAAAGGACAAATCTTTAAAAAAAGGACATTTCAAATTTTAAAGATTGGGGTATCCCAAAAAAGGGCAAATCTTTAAAAAAAAGGACATTTCAAATTTTAAAGATTGGGGGGGTATCCCAAAAAAGGACAGAATAATATTTACCCTCTATCTCTCCATTATGCTGGGCAATCAATTGTTTGGGCCCAATGAGCGCGAGTTTCACGTCAGGTGCAGCGGAAACCCATTGATTGTCAAGCGTTAGCCCTAAGGAAATATATTTTATTTTCAAATTATTAAAATACAATTTCCCTTCTGTGTGGGTTCACGTTTTGTGAATGGGTTTGAGGCTGCAATTCTTTTTTGAATTTTTGATAAAATGTTAGAAATGGAAATCCATATTTTTTTGCGCACTCGGAACAGCGTATAAATGCAATAAATAGGGGTTTTAGCTTTGGTTGGAGCTTCTAGAGCCCATTTTATAATCCATATTTTCCATATTTTTCCATATTTCGCAATTTTTATCCGTATTTCGCCATTTTTCAAAAATTCCATTGCAAAATGCAATAAGAAAGAAAAATACACCCCTAAGGATCGACTTTTTCAAAATTTTCAAAAATGCACCCCTAAGGATCGACTTTTTAAAGATTTTCAAAAATACACCCCTAAGGATCGACTTTTTAAAGAAATTATTAAATACAATTTTCCTTCTGGGTAGGTTCACGTTTTTTTGAATGGTTTAGAGGCTGCAATTCTTTTTATTCTTAATAAAAAAATGTTCGAATTCGGGTCCGGGGTTCAACGTTGGTAAAAATGGAGCTCATATTCGGGTTCCTCGACCCCGAACCTAAGAAACACACCTATCGACTTTTGGAGAGCTTAAATGGTGTTCCTAAGCCTAAATTAATTTAAAAATAAATAGACAATTATTATTTTGCACTGCCACCTTCGTTTGGTTCAGCATTGCCAGAACTGGATGGCACCACGGCATCTGAAATTCTCTAGGTAATTAAGTTAAGTTAATTATTTTTCGATATTTACATAAATTTTTGTTAATCATAAAAATCCCTTTTTTGACTTTCTGAGAATAAATCCCTATTTCGCCGATTGCGTTTTTAGTCCCTATTATGGCACTTTTTCCCAAAATTTAAAAAAAATGCAATATTTTAGGCATTTTTCCGAAAATATTCTCAAGAAAAATGCAATAAAAACGAAAAATATGGCCCTAAAAGCCGAAATTTGTTTTCAAACTAAAAATGCACCCCTAAAAAAAGACTTTTTCTTGGACCAAAAATGGCCCCTTAAAGATCGATATTTTCCGCGACTTGTGGAGAGCTTAAATGATGTTCCTAAGCCTAAATTAATTTAAAAATAAATAGACAAATTATTATTTTGCACTGTTACCTTCGTTTGGTTCAGCATTGCCAGAACTTGATGGTCCTTTTTCGAGTTTGGGTTTTTTGTTTTTTGGCGATGCATCTGAATTCTCTAAGTGAGTCAGTCGAAAATTTTAAGTTAAAATATTTTGATATTTTACATAAATTTTTGTTAGTCACCCTACACACTGAAAAGCGATGAAATATTGCGCCAAATTTTTGATTTGAAACAAATGTTTTCTGACCAGTTTCCAGCAGAAGGGAAGCGGCCACAAGCAAGCAGATTGCGGCCAAGAAGAGAAAGGTGCGCATTTTGAGGGAATTCGTTTTGAATGATGGCTATCTGCTGCATGCCACCGCTTTTATACGCCTTTAATCGCAGGCTTAGAAGTGGCTTTGTTTTAAAATAGCATTGTCAACGAAGAGAGTGTAGGGGACGCGAGAGAATGCGTGGCATTTACGAAAAGATTGCCTTACTTCAACAAAGAATATGCCAGAGGGTGCGTGGTATTTGGGGCCCCCGGTTAATGCCAATTTTGGGAAGGTGGGAGGCGGGGGTAATGCGATAGAATGTGTTGGCATTTGCGTAAAGCAAAACTTGGCATTGGCATTAGCATTGTCTCTGATGAGAGTGGGAAACGCTTAACCGAACTGAAACCGAAAATCGGTTTTTTGGCATAAAACCGAAACCGGTACCCCCGGTTAGGCCGGTTTTACGACCCCCGGGTTTCGGTTTTTAGGCCAAAAAAGCCAGTTTCGGTTCGTTGATGAAATAGTGTGCTAGAAAGAGAGAGTCAGGCGACGAGAATAATTTGGTGTATCAACGCACCCTATCTAAAAATTTTTTTTTTCCTTAAGAAATCAGAAAATGCATGCAGCGTTGACCGAAATAGAGGGGCTTTAAGATTGCAATTATTGGACAGTCCAGCCGAAAGGTTGCACTTAAACACCACCGCTTTCAATAAAAGATTATGTCATGATTGTAAACCACAACCCTAAAAATTGGGAGTTTTTCTGAGCTTCCTTGGATTTCGCCAAATTTTTCTGTTATGTCCTTGAAAATCAACATATCTGTTAAAAATATTTTACAAATCATATAAAATAACTAATATAAGTAAAAATCCTGACAATCCGAAGAAAGGGGACAAAATCGTTAAAATCTTCAATTTTTTCCCGGCACGGACTCCATCTACTTTGTACACCATTTTTACTTTTTTTCCAAAACCGTTACATTTATTTTCCTCGATAAGCTAAAACGAACTAGAGATTGTTCTGAAATTGAAAATCATGAATTACTCTGTCAATTAAAAGCGGCGTTTAAGTCCAACCTTTCGGTCGGACAATCCAAAAATTTGTATATATATATATGGCAGCCTGGGATGCTCAATGCACGGCACAATTTCTGATTTCTTAAGGAACAACTAAAACAATTTTTAGATAGGGTGCGTTCTATGCCCAAATTACTCTCGTCGCCTACTCTCTCTCTCTCTTTAGCTAACTCTCTCTTTTTAGCTACTCTTGTTAGGGATTACTTAAAATTTTAACCCAAAAAGGCACAAAATAGTTGCCAAAAACAGCAAAAAAATGGCAAAATATGGACTAAAAAATGCGTCAAAACTAAACAAATCCAGTCAATTTTTGGGTGAAGCCTTCAAAATTCGTCGTCATTCTATATTAATTTTCCTCTTTGAAATGTGAATGTACTTACTCTATCTTTACATGTTTTGGGAATTTTAAAAAATTTTAAAAAGTCTAAAAGTGGGATTTTAAAATAGCAGGAACTGCAAAAGGAATCTGCTCCGGGAAATGAGCTTTATAAAAAGCTCCTGACGATTTCCTCTAATTTCGGCCTCATCACTTATTCCTCCAGGGTTTGGAATGGCACGTTTTAATGGAGAAATATTGATTTATATTGATTAAAAAGTCGCTGTAATTCTAACAATTTTTCAATGCTATTTCCGGGCTTCTTTCAGAAAACATTCCCGCCATTGTGGAACGTATGTGCCGGCCGTTAATTTCCGGTATGGAGGAACGTATGTGCGGGGCTTTAGAATTGTTTCTAATTGGTGATGCTCATTAGCATTCGGAGCCTCTGCAAAATAATCGATAATCAATTTAATTAAATTTCTTTTAAAGTTTCCTTACTTTCGATCAGCACAAACTGATTTGTCGTCGAATTATTCGAAGCGTGAGCGTCTGAATTCAAATTTCTTTTAAATATATTCCTACGAATGTTTATTTTCCACATAATGTTGTTGGTTGATTGATTCAAATTTTGGACAGAAAGCCGCGAATCAGGTTTCCAAAAGCTCGGATTTTAACAATAATCTAAATAAAATTTAAAACCCAGGACTTGGCTTCACGAGGATTTAATTGACGAGAGGTTCGCCTAATTATATCAACGATTATGCATGCGATTTGTGATCAGAATAACAAATTTATATATGCAATTATCATTAGATTGTAACTATTTTTTTCATTTTTTAAATAAATCTCCTTATGAAAAATGCAATAAAAGCCAAAATCGCTCCATGCTACGGCCCAGCTAATGTAGCTCAAAATGTGGACCGACTCGCTCTATTTTGGTTTTTAATATTTGAAGAATTTTTGTTGCAAAATCGTCCGAAAAACATTCAAAAAATCTAACAATCTTTTCTACATATTAATTTTATTTTTGATCGGAAAAATGCCGCGGTTATATTTTAAGAAATAAAAATTTTTATTTTTCAAAATATTAAAAGCTCAAACTGTTGCCTAAGAGACGGGGAATTTGCGAATTCAGAACAAATTTTTTTGTTTAAATTACCTTTTCCATTGATTTTATCATTTAATACGGCAATTGTCTGCTGCAAGTCGACGATGGTCTGTTGCTGTTGCTTCTGATACTGCTCCATCTTTGCACTCAGTTCGCCCTTTAGTTGATTCATTCCCTTTAATTAATTAATTAAAATTTTAAATAAAATTTAAATGTAAGGATGCTTAAAAAACAGAGTTGGACAACGGTACTGAACTGAAATTTCCATTTTGGGACTGTAATTTGCCATGATTTTTTCAAAACTCCCTTATAATGGTCCCGGGTTCTTACCCGTTATTTTTTATTTCCCACCTTTTCGAGCTCTTTCTTCGAATTGTTTCCCAATTCATCCATTTTCTTCTGATTTTTGTTCTGTTCTTCAACAAACTGCCCCAAAAAGTTGTTCCGTTTCTCTTCACGTTCATTGAATTGCTAAAAAGTTGTATAAACTTGAACAAGATCCCTTTAAACTTGCTTTTTGATCAACATTTTGTTGTTCAGCATAAGCCGTTTGCTTTTTCTCAAGTCCATTAACTCGTTGCAGCAATGCTTTCTGATCACTTTTCAACCCCATGTTCTGTTGACTCAATTCGGGGACGACCATCGATTGGACAGACTTCAGCGATAAGAGTTCCTCCTGATCATTCTTTTGCTTCTGTTCCAAGTCGCCGATCGCCGTTTCGACTTGGGAAATCTGATCAATAGAAACTGAAACAGTGCAAAACAAATTGAATTAATTGATTATTGATTTTGAAGAATCGCTTTTTCCTTGAAGACAGAGAAAAACATAATTCTCCCTACCGCATTGCTCCTGATCCTTATTTAGCCAGCCAATTTTGTCATTGATTTCCTTTTGGTGCTGTTGCTGCTTCAACTTCATTTCTTCCATTAGATTCTTCAGTTTCTCGTTTTCCTCTTGATTCTGTTGCTGTTTGTTCTGATACTCCTCCAGCTTTGTGTGCAGAGCCTTGTGATCTTCCACCAATTTTTGATATTCCAAAGCGACCTTCGCTTCCATCGTCTTTTGATCAACAAACTTTCATTGTATTATATTTTTACAAAATTTAAATCAGGTAATTTATTTTTAAAATAATTCAAAGTTTCCACCTCGTCAATCTTTGCACAATGTTTGTTTTGAGCAGCTTTCTGTTTACGTTCCAACTCAGCGCTCTTTGAACCACAAACAAAATTTGGACTGTTGCCAATTTTCTCTTTTTGGTTCTGTTGCTGCTTCAACTTCTGCATGTCCAGCATCTCTCCTACAGTCATGCACTTGCAAGCATTTAGAAACTGTTTCTGATGTGCCAACTCGGCGCGGAGTTCCTTCTGAATAAATGGTAAAATAAAAAAAAAATTATTTTCTTAGAATAAATATTTACATTTTCTTCTTTTGTGTTCTTCAATTCTTCCTTGTACTGCTTCAATTCCTCTTTGACCTCCTTCAATTCCAGTTCCATGTCTTCAATTTTGTTTCGGTTGCCCAAAGTATCGGCATCCCCAACGTCTGAAAACATTTTTTAAGATTAATGATTTGAAATTTTTAAAGATGTAATTAAAAAAATTGCTTCTTTTTTACCTTTTCCAAATTCTTCGAAAGGGTCCAAATTGGCGCAGGTTAGCCACAAAAGTTCTGTAAACATTGACAATTATTTAATAAATATTAATAAAATCGAGTTTCTTACCGTGATCAGCGGTTATTTCGCCACTGATTGATTCTGTTGAAATTGACATATTCATTTACTACAAAATCTAATAAAATTGGTTTTAATTAATTATTTAATAGAAAACATAAAGCCAAATACAAAAATCAAAGAATTTTTGGACTATTACATTATTTATTTTATAGACGATTGGCGGACATTTGCGCCGTAAGCCAAAATGGACATTTGCGCCGCAGGGAAAATTCTACATTTGCGCCGAGAAAAAATCTAACTCAAAATTAAAAAATTCGGAAAGTATGGGGCATAGGGCCAAGGCTCAAAATCACTCAAAAAGGGATTCGTTAGGCAGAGGACTAAACCATCCTGGCTTGGGGTTTGTTAGGCTTAGGCCTAAGCCACCCTAGGTTCGGGTTCGTTAGGCTTAGGTCTAAGACACCTAGGTTGGGGTTCTTAGGCTTAGGCCTAAGATTGGAATTATTGATGAAAATAAGTGAATCTTAAAATAAAAATACGTTCCCCCATATGCTTTTTCAATTCGCGGCGCATGTCGCGGCGCACATGTCGCGTTTACCCCTACGGCGCAAATGTCCGCGGCGCAAATGTCCTGCCACGTTATAGACTAAAAGTTGGGATTATCTTATAAATATTTAAATGGACGTTACACTTTGGGCAAATGGTGACCTAAAAAGGGGGGATGGACGCTTTCGTTGTTGGGAATTTATCTCCATAAATTTGAATGTTTTATTCGCTCTCACAAAATGTTGACCCCGCGAATTATGAGAAAAGAATTCAAAAGTTACGATTAATAAATTAGAATTGTGATAAATTGGTAATTAATTATTTTTTGAGTGAATTTAATGCATTTTTATGAAAATCTGTCCTTAATTGAAAACGCTGAATATTAACATTTTCTTCAAAAAATTAAAAAAATTTCTCCGGAAAGCCAATGCAGATTCACAAAAAAACTTTTATTTTTGAAAATTCGAAGTCGGTTTTGCACAATTAGTTTTTGAGTGTGCTTGGATTTGGTAAGGTTGGACATAAACCCTTTTTCAATAAAAAACGACGATGTTACAAATTTTCAATTTTATATAAATCTTGAATATTTTATTTTTTGAAGATAGTGTGCTGAAAGAAGAGAGAGGAGTCAGACGACGAAAGTAATTTGGACAACAACGCACCCTATCTAAAAATTGTTTTGATCTTTTCCTTAAGAAAACAGAAATTGATTGCTTCGTTGACCGTTGCAGGGCGATGTTGATGATGATGATGATTATAAATTTTGGAATTGTCCGACCGAAAGGTTGGACTTAAATCTTTTCACGAAACATCATTATGTCAGGATAATTTATTTGATTAAAAGTTCGAAAAAAACCTTCGTAGTCCTGCACACGGGTTAATTTCAACCTTTATTTTTCGTTTCTTCTTTTTCGTTAGTTTTTGAGCGTTTCATGTTTTGTTTCGTAAATTAGAAAAAACAATTTTGAGCTCCCAAAAATGGGGAAATATTTTTAATAAAAACAAATCTGCCCTCCATTTTGTCCAATTTCGAAGCCAGGGCCCCCCGAAAGTCGAACAAATACACATTCAGGGTTGTCGGTTTCAGACCGAACCGTTTAACCGAGAATGTTCGTACTTTAGCGAGCAAAAAAATAAAAAATCGCTAAAAATGCTCATTTTGACAAGAAATTGCTTAAATCAATTTTGCACCCAGAAATATGATGAGTAAGGCATCCAAAAATATGCACATGCATATTTTTTCCTGAATTCGGAACAGCCTGAAATGCACGAAAAACGTGTTTTCAGCTTGGTTTGAAGCGTTTAGAACGCATTTACATGTGCATATTTCGCTATTTATGTGCATATTTTGACATTTTCGCGGTTGATTTTAATTAAGAAATGTCGAATTTTTCAGGAGCAAGTGCGAACAGGAACCTGCAGGGCGAGAGCGCGCAAGACAAAGGCGAGTGGGGTGCGTTGATGTCCAAATTACTCCCGTCGTCTGACTCTTTCTTTTTAGCACACTATTTCTTCAAAAAATAAAATTTTCAAAAAAGTAACTAAAACAATTTTCAGATGGGGTGCGTTGATATCCAAATTCCTCTCGTCGTCTTGACTCTCTCTTTTTAATACACTATTTCTTCAAAAAATAAAATTTTCAAAAAAGTAACTAAACCAATTTTTAGATGGGGTGCGTTGATCCCCAAATTACTTTCACCGTCTGTCTCTCTCTTTTTAGCACACTATTTCTTCAAAAATAAAATGTTCAAAAAAGTAATAAAATAATTTTTAGATGGGGTGCGTTGATGTCCAAACTCTCGTCTTACTCTCTCTTTTTAGCACACTATTTCTTCAAAAAATAAAATTTTCAAAAAAGTAACTAAAACAATTTTTAGATGGGGTGCGTTGATGTCCAAATTACTCTCGTCGTCTGATTCTCTCTTTTTAGCACACTATTTCTTCAAAAAATAAAATTTTCAAAAAAGTAACTAAACCAATTTTTAGATGGGGTGCGTTGATCCCCAAATTACTCGCCGCCTGACTCTCTCTCTCTCTCACTCTCCTTCCCCGACTTTTTTTAGTTGGGGTTTTCGTCCCCGTCCCCGACTTTTTTGAAATTTTCGGCGTTTTTGCTGGGAAAAACCCCGAACCCCGACTTTTTCCGCCCCGAAGAGTCGGGGCTGAACCCTAATGCATATTGATCCGGATCCTAGTTATCAGATTTTAAAGCTGCTTTACAACTTGTTTCAAATTTTTCGCATTTTTATTATCGCGTCCATTAAGAGTTAATGGCATTTTGTTCACTCATCCGCTCATCACTGATCATTGACTCCAAGGAGCGATCGATCAAACTCTCCGGGTTCAATTTGATTGTTGCCGTTGTGGTCGATCTCGGCAAACCAGGACATATTCACGGCAAGATTGCTGGCCGATGGGCCATTTTTGAGTTTTGACTTCAAATGATTGATGGCCTCATTCAATGAAATGCTCCCATTCTTGTCAACATCGACCTTAAATCGTAATTGATCATTCAATAAAATGTTTGAATGCTTTTGGACACATTTTTATCCTAAATTTTCTATAATATTCATTATTAAAGAATAAACAAAAAATTAATTCAATGAATGCTTTTGGATAGAGCCCGGACATTAACGATCGAGATTCGTTCGAGATCACTGAAAAATCTTGAAAAACCGGTAAAAATCTTCGATCGAGAATCTCGATCGGTCCGTGCTCTACTTTTGAACACATTTGTTATAAGGCAATAAACGTTTATGTGCTTAAAATTGGTCCAAAATTGTTAAATTTTAAACATTTGGCAAGGAATTAATATCTGGAAAACGACTAATTATTAACGGGAAAAAGACTAAAAATGGAAAAGCACAAATCTGTGTGTTGCAAAAAAAACGAATTTGTTTTTCATGTTTTGGGGAAAATAGTTAAAAATGCATATTTTGGCCATTTTTGATGCATATAAATCCTATCAAAATGATGTTGCACTTCCGCCACCACCATCGTCGTCGTCAGTCCACACTTCGCCATCCCCGTCAGTTCAATCGTCATCGTTCTCTGTATCAGTTTGATCTCCGACACCCCCTCCACAACCGATCACCGTCGAATTTCCAACCCAAACACCCGTTTTCCCTCCCACTGCTCAGTCCGTCAATTCCCTCTTCATAGCAGCAGCAGCACAACTTTCTCCGTCTCCGGCGCACGTGTTCATCCAACAAAGTTTCGTCCGGGGTCCAGCTGCAGTCAAGTTGCGCGCGTCCTTCGGCAAGTCTCTCCGGGCAACCGCCCTCCCCGTCCTTAACACATCCGAATGGCACCCAACTCGTTCCCCGCTAACTGTTCACCTTAACTCGTTCACCACCCCCAACTCTTATCCACTTTGCGCTCCACTCCCTCACTGTCCTGAATGAAAGTGCTTTTTTCACAGAAGGTAATAACATCAATAGTTTCCCAATTAACTTACTGAAAAGCAAATGCTAGATATTTGTTTCACAGCTGCAATGCCCTCTAGTTTTGCAAATAAGAAATTGATGTTGAAATCCGCTTGACGCAATAAGAATTCAGACGGTCCCAGCGTAACCGATGTTGGAACCCAATGTTGTATCCGATTGCAAACAATGTTGCTTTCGATGATGCTACATGCGGCGTCGTACACAACCTCGGGCAGATGTCGGCATTCTTCCTGTAGTGGCGTTTTTCGTGGCACCTTATACGGCGCCATTGCAGCAGTTCCGTTAAACAGCCGAACAAAACTTGCTTCAATGAAAAAATTCGGACGATTTGGCGCGAACAGCAAAGAAACGGGCAAACATTGACCCCCAACCCCTCCCTAACCGTTGGGATACTACACTTTTTTTTTGTGTATTTAATGGTTTCCTACCTAATATTCAAAATTCGGGTTGGTAAATAGCACAAATACAATAAAATGTGGACGCTGTCGCCTGGCAATTTTGGGCATTCTCCGTGCCCTTTTGGTCTGTGCGTACGAATAGTAGAAAAATGGAAAACCCTAAAAAGAATTCATTTCACTTCACATTCCTACTTAAATTTCTCAAGATAAATAAAAAAATGGGGTGGGCACCCGCAGCACGGCAACAAAAAATGACGATTCGTTTCTCTTTTCTTTTATTTTAATCGATGCGCAATAATTCACGTTGCTCGCAATCGAAGGGTTTGGG
>MEIZ01000231.1:107976-119167 GCA_001723225.1 Globodera ellingtonae | reverse complement strand
GGATGGGTGGATGGGGAGTGGAGAGAGGAAGCAAAGAAAAGGACGGGAAGGGTGAAGAGAGAGAAAGGAAAGGCAAGAGGGGGAAGCTCGTTCAGGGGTGCGTTTGCCCCCGGGCTAATATGGTCTGCATCAGGCCTGAGGACTACACCAAGCCTGTGGAGTGCATGAACGCCGCGCACCTGGGTTCGTTTGCCGATTACCTTTCGGAAAAGCCGTACGCAAGCGTCATCAACGGGAGCAACAACAACGTACTTTTTGTGTTGTTTAGTTTTTTGCTCTTAATTGTGCAGGTAATGAATATGTGAAAAACAGTTTAAAGTATTAAAGACCCCCCCCCCCATAATTAAAAATTTAAAGTAAATTTGAACCAAAAAAGGGATTCGAAATTGATAAAATAGCAACTGGACTTTAATAACTAATGTGTCAACAATGGTTGTGCGTGACTAAAATGTACAAAAAAAATTTAGAGAAAGAAATATTTATCAAAAGAAAAGCAAAAACATTTTCTGCCCTTTGAGCGTTTGTCATAAATTCAACAAATTTTGGCCAGTGCGATTTTAGCTAAAAAAATATTATTTGTTGCGTTTTATAATTTTAAAATAATATCCCCAATCACGCCAGCTACAACAGGTACAACCACCCAATCACTCCCTACAGTGGTTAATTTGGTTTCATTTATTCCTGAAAATTGGGAAATTTTCATAAACTCGGACGGTCAGAGATTCGTGATGGGATGGTTGTTCGGCGAAAATTTTGAATTATATATGAGAAATGAAGTTGAAGAAAATTTTGCGCCTACGGAATAATGCACATTATTCGACTCATAAGGGAATTCCAAAGGGACGGGCCTTCGGTTTCATGCAGGTCCCGCACGGGGGAAGGATATTGGGCAGATTACGAAAAGAATGGCACATTCCCCGCAAACCATAATAGTTTGGCACAGTGTAAATTTGTGCTTAATTTTCCAAAAATTAGTATAAAGTTAAAATAAATGGAAATAAAAACGGAGAATTAAATAAATACTGAAATTATGATGCAGAATGTGTATAATTAGAATTAACTTAATAACAAATATTATGAAAAATTAATAAATTATGTAAATAAACATTCAGATCGAAAGAAGAACGAATTAATCGAATCTGCAACTACCGATCTTATTTTGGCAACACTCTTAATCCCAGTTCTAAGCATTCTAGCTCAACATTTGTTAGAAAAATCATATCATGAAGTTTGCAAAGAAAATGACAATGGTCCCGGAGGCGGAATACCATGCATTATTAAATTCGCTCAGTGGCGGAGATTATTTGCAAAATGAAAAGGCCGTGCTGGATGCAAAGATTATGCAAAATTTAGAAGATCCGACAATAAGTGAAGATCTTAAAGCGAGTAGGCATAGTTGGCTCTATAAGGAGCGAAGAATGATAAAAAGAATGGTTGATAATAAACCGCAAAGAGTTGTAATCGTTAACCAAAATCCGGAGAAACCGGTTATGAAAAGAGATAAAGATCATCTCGTTAGAGGCAGGTTATTCTGATAACTTTAATATTTGAATAAAGATTACGCTCTTGTATGAATTAATTCAACTCGTTTTCAATTTGCAATAAAATTGGGTCTGGGGTGTGATTGTGGTTTCGCGTAAGAATACATTTTTCATCCCTTTCGAACCCCAACCCCTCACAACCATATCTAAAACATTCACATCCCCACCAAACGTTCGACAATATCATCATTATTCTATAGCCTTGCCCATAATGTGGGCTTAAACGGTTTTTCTTCTGCTGTAGCGTGCCGGTAGTTTTTATAGGGTTGTAATTTATAAAAATTTTTGTACCTTTTCCCTACATGGCGCTTGACTTGTCAACCATTTCTCGTATTTTCGCATCTTTTAAGAGCCTATCCTTTAGAAATTTTGCTCCCCTGGGTGTGTCCATCTCTTCTCCTGCGAGATATTTCAAGACGTTCTTATAATTGCTATCATCAATTGGCAGGTTTTTATTAAACTTTCCCTCTTGCTGTTATTTTAAATGTATCTTTGTWTTTGGATACATAATTAAAAAGATCTCCTAATAAGTTTGGGTGAATAATCGTAGTAGGGSGCAATTTTTCGGGTGTTTTAAAAATCGACGATGTTTCTGAAGAAACTGGGGAGTGTATTCCGAATGGGGTTTCTTCCGAAGATTGAATCACCTCCCTCATGTTTTCATCTTTCAAATTTTTATCAACTTCTTCACTTTCGTTTTCTTCTCTTCTAAGCTTTTTTGTTGGCACTATAAATTTCATTGTTCCTCAGTTGCCTGGGTATTCGGTTGGCTCATCCCCAAATATGGCGCAACAGTAGGCGCCGGATTTTGGTTAACGATTACAACTCTTTGCGGTTTATTATCAACCATTCTTTTTATCATTCTTTGCTCCTTATAGAGCCAACTATGCCTACTCGCTTTAAGATCTTCACTTATTGTTGGATCTTCTAAATTTTGCATAATCTTTGCATCCAGCACGGCCTTTTCATTTTGCAAAATAATCTCCGCCACTGAGCGAATTTAATAATGCATGGTATTCCGCCTCCGGGACCATTGTCATTTGCTTTGCAAACTTCATGATATGATTTTTCTAACAAATGTTGAGCTAGAATGCTTAGAACTGGGATTAAGAGTGCTCCTAGTGCTATTTCCCTTCCCTGCTGTATTGCTTTTCTTGCTGCCTTTTCCGAACGTGATCTGGCAATAGCGCGGTAAAAATCTGCGTACTGGATAAGTTTTTGTTTTTGGCTTTTATTAAGTTTGAAATTAAAACTCAAAATGTTTACACAAATTTCAACAATTGCCAAAATTTGATCGGTAGTTGCAGATTCGATTAATTCGTTCTTCTTTCGATCTGAACGGGTAGAGGCTATCTTTTTCAGAAATACTGTATTCTCCCTCACTTGTGAGCTAAATTGGTACATTTTTCCTTTTTCTGTGTTTTGAATTTGCTTTTATAAATTTTCAACAGATTTGGCAAAGGGCCCAATAGGCTTTGTTTTGTTAAACGACCCTCCCCCCCCCCTCCACCTCTTTTATCCTCCCTTCCTAAACATGGGTCCTATATGGATTAGGTGAAATTTCTCCTGATTTCACCTCTTTTCACCTAGTTTGTGTTACAATATTTCTAGCTTCGTAACGAAGGAACTGCGGTCAGTCGTTAAATTTGGGGCATTTAATCGAATAATTGAATTCATTTTTTTGAACGCCGGCCAATACAAAATGTTGGCACCAAATAAACAAATATTGTTATAAATGGAAGAAATTTTTGCCATATCATAAATCTTAATATMTTTTTAAATTCATTTAAAATTTAATATCCAAGTTTTTTTTACTTTAATACCTTTAGGAAGCAGAATAAAAAGAAATCTCACATTCATTTCACTTAACTCATTAATGGATAAGTAAATGAGTTGAATTTGAACTGAGTTGGACCATTCGGCAAAATCCATGATTATTATAAAACTGAATTATCAACAATATATTAAAACTTTAATTAAAATCCGTTTGTAATTGTTTTAAAATTGTTCCCAAAATTTGGTTTTTTTTTCTTGTGTGTTATGCTCACAGCGGCTCAATTTTGGGGCTCTGTTCGGAAAAGATTTAAATTTTGTCCTAGTGTGGTATGTGAGCTTTTCAACAAAAAAAGGTTGAGGGTTCGAAGCCCTTCCACTGTAATTACTATTTTTCGCTAGATTGATTCATCATTTCCTCAAAAAGCTAATGCAATAGTTCTATGGGTTGCATACTACTGCAGGGATGCACCCCCAGTCTTACACGTTCTCTCTCGTTACTCTAGTGTGTCTAAACGTCCCTCTCACTTTTGCACACTATTTCGTCGATTTAACATTTCCGGGCATAACCTTCTTGAGCGCTATCCAATCGCTTAGCTCTTGCTTACAAATAGTTTCTACAATCAAGAGCTTTCGAATGGTACTAAATTTCAAACAATTATTCTTGCACAATAATTTTCTTTAAGCCATAATATCTGTAAAACACCAAAATTATGAATATTTTAAGCTATAACTCGAAAATAAACATATCAATTAAAAAACGGCTTTATTAATGGATGAATTATATTGTTTCCTAGGGCTGGTGAAAATTTGAAGAAAATCGTCGCATGTGCGGGAATTATTCGCATCGGGAGTGCGTGATGCTTTTTTTATTGCTTGAAAAAGGTGAGATAGAACGCCAAACGAGAGAAAGTTAGAGAAAAAAAGGAAATTTGTTTAATTCTCTCGCACTCTCTATTTATTGGCACACATCTCGTTTTTTGAGCCGCTGTGTGCTGATATTGTGGTCATTTTTAGTTAATATTTTAGAATTTTTCTTTGTGACCTGGTTTTTAGTCAATATTTTATTGGCACGGCACCTTTCGGAAACTTGGACCCAAAACCCAAAACCCAAAAATTTTTTGGTCATTTTTTGGGTTTTGGTTTTTTTTGGGTTTTGCTCCCATCTGACCCAAAACCCAAAACCCAAAAATTTTTTGGTCATTTTTTGGGTTTTGGTTTTTTTTGGGTTAACAAACCCCAAAATTTTGTACAAAACCCAAAAAATTTTAGAAAACATAATAAAATGCCCAAATTTCCGAATTAATAAAAGTTTTATTCCATGCATTTTTCTGACCAAAATCCATGAATAATATTAATATTAGAGATCGGACTTGAGGACCGATCGAGATTACTATCGAGAATCTCGAAAAAATTTAAACGATCGAGATGCGTTCGAGATCACTGAAAAATCTTTAAAAAATCTCGAAAATTTTAGGTGTGTAAATATATGAATTTAATGCCAAAATTTTTTATTGCTAAGAAAATTGTGTAAAATTTCGATAATTTGCCGATTTTTTAATTTTCAGAAATCCAATTTCGTTTTGCGAATTCTGCTTTACTAGGGGGTGACGGTCGGCGGTGCCGATAGGCGCCGCCGAGAAAATTTTGAAATTTTGACTCAATTTGTTAAGGGATTTTCAGAAAAATATGAAAATTTGGCAATCTTTGTTAAAAAATTTGTTGAAAATTTCAGAAAAATGTGTTGATTTATACGGAACACGGAATTCGGAATGCTAAAAAATACGGAATACGGAAATACGTAATTACGGAATGCTGAAAAATACTGAACACGGAAATATGGAATTCAAAAAAATACGGAACACGGAATTAGGAATGCTAAAAAATACGGAGCAGGAATTAGAAATGCAAAAAAGACGGTAGACGGAAATACGGAATTACGGAACGGAATGCAAAAAAAATACTGAACACGTAATTTACGGAATGCAAAAAATACGCAACACGGAAATATGGAATTCTGGAAAATGCGGAACGAATGCAAAAAACTACGAAACACAGAATTAGGAATGCTGAATTACGGAACACGGAATTACGGAATAGCAAAAAAATACTGGACACGGAAATATGGAATCCTGGAAAATGCGAAACACGGAAATAAAATGCTAAAAATACGGAACAGGAATTAGGAATTACGGAATGCAAAAAATCCGAAACACGGAATTAGGAATTACGGAAAATGCGCAACACGGAAATACGGAATTTACGGAACAAGGAATTACGGAATGCTGAAAAAACTGGACACGGATCAACATCGAGATCTCGACCGAGCCTTTTTTGAGTTCTTCTGGATTTGCCGGGATCCCGACCAACCCTTTTGGAAACTTTTTAAGACACGGTCGGGATCGTGATTTAGCCGGGATACGATAACAAATATTGATTTTGCCGGTCTTTTATACAATTTTCTCGTTATCGCGCAGAATATGACTGCCACCATAAGCATCTTCAAACAGCGTCAAGCTTTGTTGATGATTTTTGTTGTTCTTCTGTTCAGCACTTGATCGGTTCAATTCACTGTCGCCCAGTGGGGCATAATGGGCAGCGGGAATCCGATGCTAATGGGAATGGGTTGTGCCTGGGGCGGTAGCGCGTTTTAATTTGATTTTCCCTATCAAAATTGGTATTTTGTTTCATGTACTGAAACTTTTACCAAACTTTTTAGATGTTTTCAAATAGGTTCTGCGAAACGAAACGTTTAGGAAATGATTCGGCATTTTTTGTTAGAAAATGGGGAAGTTTTTATGATTAAATTTCTTAACAAAGCTTTGAAATACAAGAAATCGTGGCCATTTTTGTACGGAACTGCTCTGGTCTGTAATTTATGGCCAGTGGCCACCGATCCTGGCCAATGATTGTTATACAAATGTTTATCAAAACTCAGATAATCATAAAAATGGCAAAATACGGTACAAATTTTGAGAATTTGTGCACTGATTTTTCTAATGTAAAATTAAGAAACTGTTGGCAATTGTTGTACGGAACTGCTAAATCTGGTCTGCAAACCAACACCAACTGCGCGATGATTATTGTTTCGGGGCCCCTCCATTGCAGCAACACGAATAGTTTGAATATTTATTTTGCGAATGATCGAAAAATCTTTGATCAGCTGTTGGCGGAATGTGCCGCTGGCCCACAACAGTAAGCAGCTGGAGAGCACTACAATACCTGTTAGTGATGTGACTGTTAAATTCAATCTTGTAATTTTAGTGGATACGAGATAACATCATATCCTTTTCTGTCTAAAGACTTTGAAAGCAAAGATAAAAATTTAACGAATTTGTTTAGCTTGAGGGCGGAAAATTTTTTTAGAAGAAATTTCTTAACAAAAGAAGTTAGGTTAATTTTATATTTTTCCCAACGATCCGATTTTTTCGAATAGACCTTCGAAAATTTTCAATCCGATACCCACAAATTGTTTACGAACTACCTGTGTCTAAAAACAGTGGATAGTAGCTGCCCATCATAAATCTTATTTTCGGATAATCAACGAGCCAAATACCGGTAATCTGTATGTTAAATATATTTATTGTTAATCAGAGAATTGCAATCAAGCTAGATAAGTCTATGTTTGTTTAAATTTGGTTAACTTTAATATTAATAACTTTAATCTACCAAAAAATGGCTTGCGACGAACGCGTGACCAAAAAATGTTGCCAATGCATAACACAACAATTTCTTTTCAATGGGATCGCCGTTGTTGTTTCCGTTTATGCTAACTTTCTTCAAATGTTGTTTGTATGCTACGAATGTACAAATGTTTATCAAAAGACATAAAAACATAAAAATTAGGCTGAATATGCAAGCAGTACGAATCTGATAGTGGTTGATCGGTGCCTTAATAAATATTTTAAGGGAAAACAATCGGTTTCAGCGATATTCATTTGAATAATTTAATTATGAATGTAAATGCCACTCAAGGTGGCCATAAGTAAAACCCAAAAACTCGATTAAATATACGAATTTAATGCCATAACTTTTGTAAAACTTTTCGCCATTTTTGATTTATTCCGCAGAATTCTTAATAAAAACGTGTTTGTTGCGAAAATGACTTCCCAATTTTGGAAACAAAATTTCACAAAACCATTTTTTGCGATTGCTTACCAAAAATTTTTTGATTGTCTTGATTCGATTGACTTTGCAATGGCTAATATTTCTTAAATTTTGGCACCTTTCAGTGAAATTTCAAATTTCTAAAAAAAACAAGCAAAATCAGACAACAGAATAAAATCGAGAGAAAAAAAAATCAGGAAAATCTGATAAATAAGAATATGGCCACACTGAAGACACAAACTATAAAATAAAATTTTTGTTAAATTATTGGAAAAATTACATCTCCAGCTTCGTAGATGTAGAAATTGCGGTCAGTCGTTGAATTTGGGTCCCTCAATACGAGGATTGTATTCATTTTAAATATCGGCCAATACGAGAATGTTGGCACAAAATAAACAAAAATTGTTATAAACGGAAGAAATTTTTTCCATAACTTAAATAGCCATTTTTTTATTAGATTTAATATAAAAAACGACCTTTTCATGTTTTATTGGCATTATGATTGCGGTCAGACGGTTCAGCAGTATAAAAGTCGTGGCCAAAAGATTCGATTGGAATGTGTGTCCGTTTAAATAAAAGTACAGTGCGCGCATCCAATTTGGAAAATTTGAAAAGATCGGGTAAAGCACACCTAATATATAGGGCAATCGTTGACCGTAGTAAGAGTTTAATAAGAACAACAGATCCTGAAACATTTTTTGAAAAACTGATCAACCTTATTGAATAAGCTATTTTAACTAATTCATTCCCACAATCAATTCGGAATTGGTTACCGGAATTGCCCGCATAACAAAAAGGTTATAAAATGAGTTGCGGAACTCTTTGTGCCGAACGATGGTGACAATTTCGGCAATATAAAGTGCCGCTGACGGGATGCTTATAAAAATGGATAAGTAAATGAGTTGAACTTGAAATGAGTAGGACCATTCGGCAAAGTCCATCTTAAACTGAATTAATCAACAATATAATTAAACTTTGTAATTATTTTGAAAAATTATTATAAAAATTTTTTTAAATATATTTAGAAAAGAAACAACGACAAGAATGCTCACATTCATTTCAACATTTAATGGGAAATATTTTTTTGTGCATTCATTAACGCACAGCGATGGTTGATACCAAATGCAGTGATGCAATAAAAAATAATGACTTGCAATGGGTGCGAAAGATCACGCCAGCTACAACAGGTACATTCGACGATGAGCTTTTTGTTAAGCGGGCAATTCCGGTAGCAATTATAATTTTTGTACATCCAGTGACGCGCAACCAATGTTGACTTTTTAGTTTTAAGTTCCGTGATGCAATCAGAAATTAATGAGCAATGTATGTTTATTACGAATTGCTCATTAGTTCTTAAACGGATGTTAAGTGAAAGTAATGTGAGACTTCTTTTCATTGTGCTTCCTAAAATCTGGATTTTGGAAATGACCTGGATTTGGATATTTGATTGTGATGGCAATGATCCCTATAAATCCTTTTTTCGGCCTTTTTGAGAATAAATCCCTATTTCGCTGTTTTTGCGTTTTAAGTCCCCATTTTGGCACTTTTCCTCAAAATTTTACGAAAAAATGCAATATTTTAGGCATTTTTCCGAAAATTTCATAAGAAAATTGCAATACTGAATGCGACGATTTTTTTCTAATGTAAAATTAAGAAACTGTTGGCAATTGTTGTACGGAACTGATAAATCTGGTCTGCAATTGATGACCAACAGCTCCTCCAACTGCGCGATGATTATTGTTTCGGGGCCCTTCCATTGCAGCAACACGATTATTATTTCTAAAGCAAATGTTCGTAAAATCTTTGATCAGCTGTTGGCGAAAGGTGCCGCTGGCCCACAACAGTAAGCAGCTGGAGAGCACAACAATACCTGTTGGTGATGTGACCGTTTAAATTTCAGTCTTATAATTTTAGTGGATACGATATATCATCATATCCTTTTCTGTCTCAAGACTTTGAATGCAAAGCTAAAATATTAAACGAATTTGGTCAGCTTATGTTTACGAACTACCTGTGTCTAAAAACAGTGGATAGTAGCTGCCCATCATAAATCTTATTTTCGGATAATCAACGAGCCAAATATCGGTAATCTGTATGTTAAATATATTTATTGTTAAAAAGTGCTAGTGCCTTGTAGAGCTTCGTTACCTAGGTCGAGCTTCGGGGAGGGCAGTTTTGAATGGATGCTTGTGAGAAATAATGAAGAATGTATGTTTATTACCAGAAATAATTATTGAAAGTAATTTTTAATCACAAAAAATTTCACAAATTATTAATTTGACGACCCCTCCTCACCCAAGGGCTGCCAACGTTCATGCATTGAGCGGATGCTGGAACGAAGCACTCGACTGCATCTGAGCATGTCGTGTGCTGATTTTTCAATGTTGGGAATAATTCACTCCTTGGGGGTGGGTTGTGTTGCCATTCATTGCCATTGGACAAAGCGCACGGGGATGCACGCCCCGCTGTTACTGCATCATGCGGCGTTGGGACATAAGCGCGAAAAATGACCGGTTCTAAACATTTCAAGCGGCGTTGGAGGGTTTGAGGCGGTTGGAGCGGAATGGTACATCCGGAACATTTATGCAGTTTAATGAAAAATAATCCGGTTTGTCACAGAACAGTCAGAAATTCAACAAATTTTGTCCAGTGCGATTTTAGCTAAAAAATATTATTTGTTTTATAATTTTAAAATATCCCCAATCACGCCAGCTACACAGGTACAACCCACCAATACGTCAGTTCCAACAGGTACAACCCCCCACTCCGTAATTCTGTATTCCGTGTTTCGTATTCTTTTTGCATTCCGTAAATCCGTGTTTCGTATTTTAATGAAATTGAACAGTAACAGTTGAACTGTTACGAAAACTGGGTCTTTATAACCGGGTAATCTGCGGTTTAAGCACCCCTAATTCTAAAGCAAATACGTTAGGGGGGGGGGGAAGAATTTAAATATAATTAAAGCTTCGAAATTTTCGCAATGAAATCCTCCAAACCGAATAAAATAAAATTAATATACATTGAGACAATAGAATAACATTTTTAAAAATAACTAAATGTGACCCCTGCTTTACCCATTCAACTCAATTCCTTAGAGCTTTAAAGATTTGACGATATTTGTTGTCACGGAAATTACCCTAAATCTAAGAGAATTTTCCCTACAAATTTCAATGGAATAAAATAAACCAAATAAAAAAAAAAAACGTATTTTAAAAATTTAAGTTGAAAATCTCTTAACAAATTGAGCTAAAAATTCAAATTTCTCAGCACCGCCGACCCCCTCCCCCCTAAAAGTAAAACAGACATGAATGCACAAAAAAACAAAATAAAAATATTTTTGATGCTCATTAGTTTAGAACAAATGTTGAAATGTTCATTGTGCTTCTTAAAGAAATAAAAAAAATTTAATATTAATTTTTAAAATAATTAAAAAGTTTAAATATATTCTTGATTAATTAAGTTTTATAATAATGATGGACTTTGGCGAATAAAACTCCAATCATCTACTTAACTAAGCACAATGAAAAGAAGTCTCACATTACTTTCACTTAACATCCGTTTAAGAACTAATGAGCAATTCGTAATAAACATACATTGCTCATTAATTTCTGATTGCATCACGGAACTTAAAACTAAAAAGTCAACATTGGTTGCGCGTCACTGGATGTACAAAAATTATAATTGCTACCGGAATTGCCCGCTTAACAAAAAGCTCATCGTCGAATGTACCTGTTGTAGCTGGCGTGTCTCTCGCACTCCATTGCCCTATG
>MEIZ01000231.1:88460-107876 GCA_001723225.1 Globodera ellingtonae | reverse complement strand
AATCCGTCCCTCACCTTCCATTCCCAGAAAGAAAGTGAAACCAAACCCCTCCCCGGCAAAAATTGTGCCAAAATTACCCTGTCAAACGCTCAAAGGACACAAAATGTATTTGCTTTTCTTTTGACAAATATTTCTTTGTCTAAATTTTTTTTGTGCATTTTAGTCACGCACAACCATTGTTGACACATTAGTTATTAAAGTGCAGTTTTATTATGAAATATTAATTAAATCCCAGATGCCCCAACTTTTTTAGAGACACTTTAACTCGAGCATCTTGAATTCCTTCAAAAGTAATGCAATTAAAATGCATACAAAGCGATCAGAATTTGGCAAGGTGAATGGAGTGATCTGATCGGATAAATGTTAACTCTTTTTGTATAATGAGCACTGATCGAGTTAAGACTTTAAATATATTTAATTTTTTAATGTCATTAGCCAAATTAAACAGTTTTTAACTTGGTTTACTACCGAGTTTAGGGCGCAAAAACTCAAACAGGTAAATGATCAATGTGAATTTTATTTTTACTTTGTTTTGATGGTTACATAGACGAGACTCGAGTTAGGCCAATCCCGACACAACAAATCATAGCAATGATTCCAAATGAAGCAATTTCTCTGGGAACCAAGCCTTTGTTCGTGTAAAGCTCGTAAAGCTTAAAATATAAAATTTCAATTAATTTTAAAGAATAATTTTTACCGGATCAACGGATGGTGCCATTGTGTTGTAAGTTTGAAAATATGAGATTTTAGATTGTAATACCTATGTTTAAATATTAGCTGTAATAGTAAACAATTTAAATTAGAGAACTGCGAAAAAAATATTTTTCATCAGAAATGAAAGGTTTATTTAATTATAGTATAATTAAAAGAAAATAATTCTGTCATAGCCACTGTTTAGGGCATGTCAAAAATAAACAATGAGATGTGTAGAGTAATTAGCCAAAATGGTGTGTTATTTGAAAAAGTAATTTTCATTTTACATTATGCATAATATGTTTTATCTCTTTCCTCCCTCGGCCATTAGCAGAACCCGGTACGGCCCCCGGGCATTAAAAATCTGCAAATTTGGGATCGAAAACGTTTAAAAATTTTCAATTATATTTGAAGCTTAATGCCGAAAATGAAAACTGATTTTTAACCAAATTTGAAAAATTCATTTTTTGTTAAAAACCATTTTTTATTCCGATCGGAAATTGTAGAGAAAAAAACTTTACATTCCGCTTGGAATTTAGAACTAAAGGTAGGGTTGGACGGGACCGGGACGGGATTTCCTGGTTTTTTCAGGTCCCGGTCCCGGTCGGGACGGGACTTTTTGAAAACTGAAAGTCCCGGTCCCGGTTTTTTGGTCACGCCGGGACCGAGACCAACCGGGACTAAATGTACACCCCTAATGATGGCATCTCGAGTGACAGAAATAAGTTTTTGAGGGAGCCCGACTTACACAATTTGAAATTTTTGTCCAACAGATCGCCAAATTGTGTCTTTTCACTCTAAATAAAAAATAAATTGCAATCTTTATTGAAGGTTGCAATGCTATTTTTATGATTGCGTTTCAAATTTTTAAAATTAATTTTAGGAGTTGTAAGGTCTGATATTTGGAAATATTACGACAAAAGGGGTCTGCCAATGAAGCGCAATGCCAAATTTGCAAAAGAAAGGTTGCCAGAAAAGATGTCCCGGTCCCGGGCCTGGTACGGCCCCGGTCATTAAAAATCTGCATATTTGGGATCGAAAACATTTAAAATTTTCATTATATTTGAAGCTTAAAGCCGGAAATGAAAACTGATTTTTAACCAAATTTGAAAAATTCATTTTTTGTTAAAAACAATTTTTTATTCCGATGGAAAATTGTAGAGGACGTAGCCTTTTTTGAGTTCTTCTGGATTTGCCGGGATCCCCACCAACCCTTTTTGAATAAGACTAGGTCGGGATCGTGATTTAGCCGGGATACCCATCACGAAAATTGATTTTGCCTGTCTTTTATACAATTTTCTCGTTATCGCGCAGAATATGACTGCCACCATAAGCATCTCCAAACAGCGTCAAGCTTTGTTGATGATTGTTGTTGTTCTTCTGCTCAGCGCTTTATCGGTTCAATTCACTGTCGCCCAGTGGGGCATAATGGGCGGCGGGAATCCGATGCTAATGTGAGTGGGCGGTGCCTGGGGTGGTAAGCGCGTTTTAATTTGATTTTCCCTATCAAAATTGGCATTTTGTTTCATGTACTGAAACTTTTACCAAACTTTTTAGATGTTTTCAAATGCGAAGCGAAACATTTTGGACAATTCATGCCCAGTGGCCACCAGATCCTGCCCGATAATTGTTATGTGCAAATGTTTATCAAAACTCAGATAATCATGAAAATGGCAAAAAAGACGGCACAAATATAAGCAAAATACCTAGAGTACGGTGCCTTAATGAGTAAACAATCGGTTTCAATATGAAATTTTGAGTAATTTAATTATGAATTCGAATGGCATATGCTATGATGTAGAATTTGAGAATTTGTACAGTGATTTTTTTAATGTAAAATTAAGAATCTGTTGGCAATTGTTGTACAGAACTGCTAAATCTGGTCCGCAATTGATGGCCAACAGATCCTCCAACTGGCCGATGATTATTGTTTCGGAGCTCATCCATTGGACCGACACGATTATTTCTAATGCGAATGATCGCAAAATCTTTGATCAGCTGTTGACGGAATGTGCCGCTGGCCCACAACAGTAACCAACTGGAGAGCACTACAGTACCTGTTGGTGATGTGACCGTTTAAATTCAGTCTTGTAATTTTTACGAAATAACTCCCTTTTCTGTCTCAAGACTTTAAAGCAAAACCAAGAAATGTTTACGAACTACCTGTGTCTAAAATCAGTGGATAGTAGCTGGCGGTAATAAGTCTTGTTTTCGGATCATCAACGAGCCAAATATTGGTAATCTGTATGTAAATATATTTATTAGATATTGTTATGTTTGTTTAAATTTGGTTAACTTTAATATTAATAACTTTCATCTACCAAAAAATGGCTTGCGACGAACGCGTGACCAAAAAATGTTGCCAATGCATAACACAACAATTTCTTCTCAATGGCATCGCCGTTGTTGTTTCCGTTTATGTTAACTTTTTTCAAATGTTGTTTGTATGCTACGAATGTACAAATGTTTATCAAAAAACATAAAATCATAAAAATTATGCTGAATATGCAAGCAGTACGAATCTGATAGTGGTTGATCGGTGCCTTAATAAATATTTTTAAGGGGAAACAATCGGTTTCAGAGCGATATTCATTTGAATAATTTAATTATGAATGTAAATGCCACTCAAGGTGGCCGTAGGCAAAACCCAAAATCTAAAAACATGACAAATCAGATTAATTTTTAGGCGATAAAATATTCGAATTTAATGCCAGCACTTTATTTGTAATACTTTCACCATGTTTGATTTAGTCCGCAGAATTCTAAAATTACTTCCCAAAAATTGAAAACAAAATTTCATAAAAGCCGTTTTTTGCGATTGCTTACCTAAAAAATTTTGATAGTCTTGATTCGATTGAATTTACAATAGAATTAACGGCCAATATTTCTTAAATTTTGGCACATTTCAGTGAAATTTTCAAATTTCTAATAAATTAAGCAAAATCCGGCAACAGCATAAAATCGAGAAAAAATCAGAAAAATCTGATAAATAAGATATATGGCCACCCTGACGACACAAAATAAAATAAAATAATTGGAAAAATTACATCTCCAGCTTCGTAGACGAAGAAACTGCGGTCAGTCGTTGAATTTGGATTTCTCAATCCGACGATTGCATTCATTTTAAATATCGGCCAATACGAGAATGTTGGCACAAAATAAACAAAAATTGTTATAAACGGAAGAAATTTTTTCCATAACTTAAAATAGGCCAATTATTTGTTATCGAATCCCACCTGGGGTTACCATTTTGCCTATTCTTTTCTTTAGTTTCAATACAAAAACACCGACCTTTTCATGTTTTATTGGCATTATAATTGCGGTCAGACGGTTCAGCAGTATAAAAGTCGTGGCCAAAATATTCGATTGGAATGTGTGTCCGTTTAAATAATAGTACATTGCGAGCATCCAATTTGGGAACTTTGAATAGAACGGGTAAAGCACACCTAATATGAAGGGCAATCGTTGACCGTAGAAAGAGTTCAATAAGAACAACAAATCCTGAAATATTTTTTTAGTTACAAACTTTCTTTTTCTAATTAGCATGTTTTTTTTTATAAAAAAAATCTGAATTTTGACTTCTATAAATTTAAATTTGTTACCGGAATTGCTCGCATAATAAAAAGTGCATAGAATGAGTTGTGGAAGTTTTTGTGCCGAAAGATGGTAACAATTTCGGCAATATAAAGTGCCGTTGACGGGATGCTTATACAAATGGTTAAATAGATGATTGGAATTTGAATTGAGAGGGACCATTCGTCAAAGTCCATCATTATTATAAAACTGAATTAATCAACAATATACATATTTAAACTTTAAAATCACATTAATTCAACATTTGTTTTAAACTAATGGGCATCAGAAATATTTTTTGTGCATTTATTGACATGCGTGAATATGCGGCGCTTTAAAGCGCTGATACGCTTGAGAGCTTCGCTACCTAGTTCGGGGCAGGGTTGCGGCGGGTTGAGAAAAGTGTCGGGTTGGGACGGTTCCTCAAATCTGTGAGTGTTATACCTGCCGGCGAAAACAGCCTTCATCTTTTGAAAACCCACAGGAGCAGGAGTCGGGATAATTCTTTATTTTTATATTTTTATAAGAGGTCAGGAATACAGGTTTTTGTGAGAATTCTGCTTTACTTATAGGGGGAGAAAATTTTAGAGTAATTTCAGTAACAACAAATATCGTCAAATCTTTAAAGCTCTAGGGAATTGAGTTGGAAGGGTAAAGCAAGGATCACATTTGTTATTTTTCTAAATGTTATTCTATTGGCTCAATTTATATTATTTTTATTTTATTCGGTTTGGAGGATTTCATTGCGAAATATCGAAGCAATTATATTTAAATTCTTCCCCTCCCCTTAACGCATCTCTTATACACATCTAGATGTGTATAAGAGACAGGGGGAGGGTTATGCCATAGGGCAATGGATGCGGAGAGCACGCCAGCTACAACAGGTACATTCGACGATGAGCTTTTTGTTACGCGGGCAATTCCGGTAACAATTATAATTTTTGTACATCCCGTGACGCGCAACCAATGTTGACTGTTTAGTATTAAGTGCCGTGTTGCAATGAAGAAATAATGAGGAATGTATGTTTATTACGAATTGCTCATTAGTTCTTAACGAATGTTAATTGAATCATTGTGCTTAGTTAAGTAGATGATTGGAGTTTTATTCGCCAAAGTCCATCATTATTATAAAACTTAATTAATCAAGAATATATTTAAACTTTTTAATTATTTTAAAAATTAATATTAAATTTTTTTTATTTCTTTAAGAAGCACAATGAACATTTCAACATTTGTTCTAAACTAATGAGCATCAAAAATATTTTTATTTTGTTTTTTTGTGCATTCATGTCTGTTTTACTTTTAGGGGGGAGGGGGTCGGCGGTGCTGAGAAATTTGAATTTTTAGCTCAATTTGTTAAGAGATTTTCAACTTAAATTTTTAAAATACGTTTTTTTTTTTTATTTGGTTTATTTTATTCCATTGAAATTTGTAGGGAAAATTCTCTTAGATTTAGGGTAATTTCCGTGACAACAAATATCGTCAAATCTTTAAAGCTCTAAGGAATTGAGTTGAATGGGTAAAGCAGGGGTCACATTTAGTTATTTTTAAAAATGTTATTCTATTGTCTCAATGTATATTAATTTTATTTTATTCGGTTTGGAGGATTTCATTGCGAAAATTTCGAAGCTTTAATTATATTTAAATTCTTCCCCCCCCCCCTAACGTATTTGCTTTAGAATTAGGGGTGCTTAAACCGCAGATTACCCGGTTATAAAGACCCAGTTTTCGTAACAGTTCAACTGTTACTGTTCAATTTCATTAAAATACGAAACACGGATTTACGGAATGCAAAAAGAATACGAAACACGGAATACAGAATTACGGAGTGGGGGGTTGTACCTGTTGGAACTGACGTATTGGTGGGTTGTACCTGTGTAGCTGGCGTGATTGGGGATATTTTAAAATTATAAAACAAATAATATTTTTTAGCTAAAATCGCACTGGACAAAATTTGTTGAATTTCTGACAAACGCTCAAAGGACACAAAATGTATTTGCTTTTCTTTTGACAAATATTTCTTTGTCTAAATTTTTTTTGTGCATTTTAGTCACGCACAACCATTNAAACGCTCAAAGGACACAAAATGTATTTGCTTTTCTTTTGACAAATATTTCTTTGTCTAAATTTTTTTTGTGCATTTTAGTCACGCACAACCATTATTGACACATTAGTTATTAAAGTGCAGTTTTATTATGAAAAAAATTTATCAGATGCCTCCAACTTTTTTTAGAGACACTTTAACTCGATCATCTTGAATTCCTTAAAAAGGAATGCAATTATTTTGAAAAATGCGATTTATTTCATTTTAATTGGTCTTAAATATAATTAGAATCTTATTTTTTCGTACTTAACACCAATTTAATTTTTATCAGCAATTGGCCTTTTTCTAATTCAAAAACAATTTCAACTTTTCTCATTTTTCTTTAGCATTTTAAAGCACTCGAGACAAAAAACCAGTTTTAAAAAGCAATTTTTGTTAACGCATTTAGATTGGTTTTTAAATATTTAAATGATGTTAAGATTTAATTGTCCAAATGTTGTACAGGTGCAACTTGTTGTTCTTGATGACCAAATTGTTTGCGAAAGGCTCTGCGATATTGTCCACTAAAAATAGTGCATATAATTAAATTTAAATCCAATATTCCCTTATATAATATTTACTTGCAAAAGTAGAGAACCGGAGCACTGCTTCCGTATGCTATCGATTGCAAAACAAGACTTATTGGAATATAAAAATATTCAATTGTAAATGCGCCAAAATTGAGTAAGGGCGTTATGATTGCATATAAGAAAATATTCTTTAAAATAGGTTTAAAAAATAAATAATGTAAGGATGTGAGTGTTCCGCTTGTTGGAAGTGGACGGTTAAAACGCCTATGGCGGGGGCAAAAGATCACCAATAAAGAAGGCGTCAAATGGGACGCCCCGACAGATCAGTTGGGAGAGCTGCACACGGATTGGTTGGAGGACGTGTGTTCGAGTCCCACCCGGTCTACCATTTTGCCTATTCTTTACAATAAAAAATAAAATGATTTGTTATCCAACCAAGATGTAGCATATCAAAGCAATGGCCATGAAAACACTCAGCGAAATTGTTAACTTTTTCACATTTTCCGGAACTAAAGGCAAAAATGTAAAAAAATATTTGTTAAATAAAATATAAACTCAATGATTTACGGCGCCAAATGATCACCCAAATCAATGTGTAACATAAAAATTCGCCACAATATATGACTAAGGCGCTAATATTAGTAAAATATTGATTTTCGGGTTGTTGGTTGGGATTGCCAAGTATGCACATCACCGGTCTAAAATGTTTAAGAAATAATAATTTTACAAAAATTCTAACTTTTCCCAATGCGCGGAGCTTCCAAAATAGGTGTTAAATCCACTTAATATCGCTCTAAAGCAACAAATGCCAATGATATATTTAAAAGTGACGTTTTTTCCATTCGCTTTATACCTTAAACAAATAATTACATTTTTTTTTAAATATTAAAATTATTTTATATTGTTACTAAATTTTTTTTATTACCAGAATGGAAATGTAACTCCGATCAGACGGTCGATTCCAATGCATAGTTGAAGCATCAAAGTAATTGATGAGCCAATTAGGGGAACAAATTGTATATAATAGCACGTCCGCAGTGTGATGTAATTAATTCCAAACACAAAAATCACAAATTTGACGCAATTTCCAAAAAGAAGAAATGAGGCAAAAAATGCATACAAAGCAATCAGAATTTTGCAAGGCGAATGGAGTGATCTGATCGAATAAATGTTAACTCTTTTTGCATTATGAGCTCTAATCGTTACTACTTTTAATAGAAATATATTTAATAAATGATAATGTCATTTTTATTTTTTACTTTGTTTTGATGGTCACATAGACGAGACTCGAGTTTAGGCCAATTCCGACACAACAAATCATAGCAATGATTCCGAATGAAGCAATTTCTCTGGGAACCAAGCCTTTGTTCATGTAAAGATCGTAAAGCTTAAAAATTGAATTTTCCTTTACTTTCAAATTAATAATTTTTACCGGATCAACGGATGATGCCATTGTGTTGTAAGTTTAAAATATGAGATTTTAAATTGTAATATGTTTATTATGATTAATTTAAATTAATTTAAAATAATCTTTTTCAAACAACATAGCATTTTGGGTAATTAATGCGTACATTTTTTTTATTAGCCCTTGACAAACATGTCAGAAGCCTTTTCTTTTGATTAGACTTTTTCGAGTGCTTTAATATTTTACCGAAATCCGAAAGCGCTTTTGCCGAATACTAGTTGAAATCGCTGATATACGAGCTTCTGCTAAGCAACCTTTAAAAAAAATCCATGTACTAATTAGATTCTAAGCAATATTTGCTGTAATAGTAAACAATTTAAATTAGAGAATTGCGAAAAAAAATATTTTGCATCATATCAGAAATTGAAGGGTATATTTAATTATAGTATAATTAAAATATTTGCCATATCCACTGTTTAGGGCATGTAAAGGGCAAATAATGAGATATGTAAAGGCATTAATTAGCCAAAATGTTTTGTTATTTGAAAAAATACGGAACACGGAATTACAGAATGCATAAAAATAAAGGAATGCGGAAGTAGGAATGCAAAAAAAATACGGAACCCGGAATTACGTAATACAAATATACGTAACACGGAAATACGGAATTACGGAATACTGAAAAATACGGAACAAAGAATTAAGGAATGCTGAAATACAGAACACGGAATTACAAAATGCAAAAAATACGGAACACGAAATTACGGAATGCTGAAAAATACAGAACACGGAATTACGTAATGCAAAAAATACGTAATTCATGGAAATACGGAATGCAAAAAAATTAATGAACACGGAATTACGTAATGCAAAAAATACGTAATTCACGGAAATACGGAATGCAAAAAATTAATGAACACGAAATTACAAAATGCAAAAAATACGGAACACGGAATTACAAAATGCAAAAAAAAATACGGAACACGGAATTACGGAATGCAAAAAACACGAAACACGGAAATACGGTATTACTCAATGCAAAAGAATACTGAACACTGAATTACGGAATGCTGAAAAATACAAAACACGGAATTACGGAATGCTAAAAAATACAAAACACGGAATTACGGAATGCAAAAAAGTACGGAACACTGAATGCTAAAAAATACGGAGCAAGAAAATACATAATAAATTAAAGAAATCTTTTTGGATTGGATCACTTTGCAATTAAATGATGTCAGCTGCCATTTAATCGATCAAAAACAGTTGTGGCTGCTTAACATTGATAGCATTAATTTTATTATTATTTATTAGCAATGGTGCCCAATTTATTTTTTATTTTATTACAAATAATTCAAAAAAGTTTAGATCGCTTTTAAAATTCATATTGTATTTTGAAGGAATTATGAATTTAACGACACTATAAGCTATAATGCTTTTAAAATAAGTAATAAAATTTAAAATATTTATTTATTTTTCTCTCTTTCTGCTTATTTTTAGGAAAAAAATGATTTTTTGGCACAACAATTCATTTGTCTGATCATTTTAGCCGGGTCAGCTTCCGAATTCTTAGCTGAAGATGCGGCATCTGATCAGAAAACTTTCTATCCAATCCGTTACAAAAATTGCAGTAAATTTGAATTTTTAAATACATTTAAATTTCACCTAAAATAATAACCTCTAAAAGTTCATATCATGCAAATAAAAATTTCAGAATCGCAATTCGAAGTATTGAGCGTGGCGATCACAACTAACTGTTCCAGTACTGATCGATGCCACTTTTCGCGTGGCTCTGTTCTGGCCATACAAATTGTCTTCAAGCCGAGTATTGAATTTTTCGGGGTTTTTTTTTGCCAGTTGGCATTTTCCGTTTTTTTTTGCTTTTGGCATTCTCCCATTAGCACTCTTTCCCGTTTGGGATTTTATTAAAATCAGGCTTTTCAGATAATATTTTTTCCAAAATTTCACCGGACAGCCCTAATCATAATTATTATAATTATTTTTCGTAAAATTTGTCATGGAATTTAAAAAAATGTAATAACCAAGCCCGATCCGAGCCGAGCAAATCCCATCGTTTTTGTGAATTTCTCCCAAAACAGGCAAAAAGATAGTGCGTTTTTTCTCGCCAGCATAAGTCTATCACGGTTCCTTGCGATTGTGGTAACCCTGGAACTTTATTTTCATGCAAATTGCAGCAAAATCGAACCACACAAAAAAGATTAATGATTTTCCGCGGTGATCTAAAACAGAATTTCACAATAATCTTCACGGCGGCGCCTATCGGAACTGCCGATCCCCTACAAACTGATCCAAAAACTATTAAAAATCGTGCCACAAAGCAGGAACAGGCCAAAATGCTGATTTTTTTAACCCAATCTTCCCAAACTCAATTATAAATATTGATAAAGCCAAAATTTCCAAAATAAACGAGATTTGCTAAAAAATTACTCTAAAAAAGTACCGAAACCGAAAAACTACCGAGAATTTTTTTCGGTATTTGTTTTAATTTAAACTGAATCTCAAGAAATCGTGGGCAATTGTTATACGGAACTGTAAATTCTGTTCTGCAGTTGATGGCCAACAGCTCTTCCAACCAGAGCTGGGCGAAACTGTTTCGTTTCGTTTCGTGTTTCGTGTTTTTCGTGACTTTTTGGGCGTTTCGTGTTTCGTTTCGTTTCGTAGATTTTTTCAGTACTGTTTCGTTTCGTATTTCGTTTCGCAGAAATGTTTTTGTTTCGTTTTGTTTTCGTTTCGTAAAATGAAATTTAACTTTTTTCGTTTCGTTTCGTTTCGTAAAAGCCAGTTTTCCACGAAAAACCCACGAAAAAGCACCCCTAAAGATCGAGGTTTTTGCTAAATATTTTATTCGATTGGTGGTTTAGTGGTTAGAGCTTGGAGTTGAAGTGGACGTGGAGGTTCAGATCCCCGACTGTGTAAGTCATTTTTGTTTGTTTTCTCTGAAGATTTACAGTGTTGTAAACACTTCTAAAATTCTTTTAACTTTTTCCAATTTAAAAACAAATATTTTAGATGACAATTCACAATTTTGATTTTATTTTTTGGTCTGACGAAATCACAAACCATAAGGGAGACCCTTTTGTTGTGCTACATTTGTAAATCCTGAGATGTACTCGGGGTTGTTGAAATCATAGATTAGATGATGTCATATTCGTGATCAGCGACCTCAATAACCCCCGAGTACATCTCAGGATTTCTTAAAACCTCCATTAAAACAACAAAAAAAACGGGACCAGTAAAAGACATGATTACCAAGTACTCCCTGTTTATTCCATTGGTGCGCAAATATCATTCTGCTGTGATGACAACCAGTGAGTGTGAACGCTTCTTTTCAACGGCTACATTTACTTTGGATGACCGGAGAAAAAGCCTTTCTGTAGAAAGCCTTGAAAAACAACTATTTCTGCACCACAACTTGCTCATTTTCAATTTTGATCTTGATTAAACATCAATGTTAGCAAAAAAAAAMMARRMYTTWAAMMAAAAATTTTATTTCGTTTCGTTTCGTTTTATTTCGTGTTTCGTTACTTTTTGGGTGTTTCGTGTTTCGTTTCGTTTCGTATAATTTTAGCAGTTTCGTTTCGTTTTCGTTTCGTAAAATGAAAATTAATTTTTTTCGTTTCGTTTTCGTTTCGTAAAATGAAAATTAATTTATTTCGTTTCGTTTTCGTTTCGTAAGTTGAAAAAAATAATTTTTTCGTTTCGTTTCGTCGGAAAAAAAATTTGAGTTTCGCCCAGCTCTGCTTCCAACTGCCTGAAGATTATTGTTTCGGGGCCCCTCCATTGCGCCGACACGATTATTTTGAATATTTGTTTTTCGAATGAACGAAAAATCTTTGATCAGCTGTTGACGGAATGTGCCGCTGGCCCACAACAGTAACCAGCTGGAGAGCACTACAGTACCTGTTGGTAATATACCGTTTAAATTTCCGTCTTCATCAAAGGAATAAGACCGGGTTCTTCAATCCCATCACCTGTGTCTAGAATCAGTGGATAGTAGACTAACATCATAGCCCTTGCTTTCGGATCATCAAGGTTAGTAATAATGGGAATCTGTGATGTTAAATATATTTATTGCCAATTAGAATTGCAATCAAGCTAGTAAGTCTATGTTTGTTTTAAATTTGGTTAACTTTAATATTAATGAATTTTGTTTACCAAATAGAAGCTTGCGACGAGCGCATGACCCAAAAAAGTTGCCAGGGCATAAAACAGCAATCTTTTTTCAATTAAATATTCGTTGTTTCCGTTTTCGCCAACTTTCTTCACATGTAATTTGTATGCCACGAATGTGCAAATGTTTAGTAAAACGCATAAACCCATAAAAATTACAGAGAAGACTGCACTAATATAAATGAAATGGTCGATATTCGGAGTCTTAATGAAGATTTTTGCGGTTTCAACAATTTAAAATTTAAAAATTAATTCTGAATGCGAATGTGACTACTGAGTTTAATTAAAAGAAAAAGGATTTTTTACATCTCCAGCTTCATTTATGGTGAAACTGCGTTCAGTCGTAGAATTTGGATCATTCAATAAAAGAATTGCATTCATTTTTAACATCGGCCAAAACAACAATGTTGGGACAAAGTAAACAAAAATTGTTATAAACGGAAAAAATTTTTGCCATATCTTAAAATAGGCAATTATTTTTTGTTTAAAAAACATTTTAATATTAAAAAACGACCTTTTCATGTTTTATTGGCATTATGATTGCGGTCAGTCGGTTCAGCAGTATAAAAAACGTGAACAAATAATTTGCTTGGAATGTGTGTACTGCAAGGAAAAAGTCCATTGCGAGCATCCAATTTGGGAACTTTGAATAAATCGGTTAAAGCACGGCACCGATTATGGAGGGCAATCGTTGGCCGTAGAAAGAGGTCAATACGTACAGCAAATCCTGAAACATTTTTGAAAAAAGCTGATCAATTTATTAATTAGCTATTCTTATTATTTTTATAAACAAATTGGAATTATGACTCCTTTTTCATTTTGAATGTTACCGGAATTGCCCGCATAACAAAAAGTGCATAGAATGAGTTGTGGAACTTTTTGTGCCGAACGATGGTGACAATTTCGGCAATATAAAGTGCCATTGACGGGATGCTTATACAAAGGTTAAGTAGTAGATTGGAATTTGAACTGAGATGAACCATTCGGCAACGTCCATCATCGCTATAAGATTCAAATTAGTGATCGGCCAGAAGGGTCGGTCGGTACTTTTCGGTAAAGTACCGAAAAAGTACCGGTACCGAAAAGTACCGAAAAAAATTGTCGCTACTTTTTCGGTTTTCGATACCAAAATTTTTATATTAAGTTTTCAACAAAAAATCATTTATTTTGGAAATCTTGGCTTTATTAATATTTATAATTGAGTATTGGGAGATTTCGGTTCAAGAAAATTAGCATTTCGACCTGTTCCTGTTCTGTGGCAGGATTTTAATAGTTTTTGGATCAGTTTGAATGGGGCTCGGCAGTGCCGCCGAGAAAACTTTGGATTTTTGATGGCATTTGTTAAGAAAAAATGGCCCAAAAAATGCATTTCGGAAACAAAAAAATGCTTAAAAAAAATTTAAAAAATCAAATAAAATTTCACTGGACACTTTTCAAATGCAGATTCCGAGTCCGCCCCCCAAAATCTCATATACGTTATCCGTCGATATATCCGCGGATATCCAGATGCCCGGATGCCTGTGCTCACGCCTGCGTTTTATTAAGAAGTCCAATTTCGATAACTATAATGGTGCAAAAAAGTAATTCTTTATGTAAATCTTAGAAGTTTTGAAAATTAATTTGCTATAACTTTCTTCAAAAAACTGAAAAATTCCTAAATTACCTTCAATTTTAAATACATATTTTAAAGAAAAAATATTGTTTTTTACTGCCATGAAGTTAATTAAAAGACACAAAAAGCTATATATGTACACAGTAGCGGTTTGAACCCCAGTCATCACTCACTAGGACATTCAATAAAAAGAAATTTTGACTGGAGGACTCGAACCTCAGACAATAAGGAATTTCGGTTCACAGTTTAACCACTAAGCCACGTGATATCATGGGTAAATGTTGAAAAATTCAAATATATTACCAATTTTTTTCCATTCGGTACTTTTTTCGGTACTCAAATTTTGTTCGGTCGGTACCTTCGGTTCTCAGATTTTTTCGGTCGGTATTTGGAGGAGGCAATAACAGGCTCTTTATTTTTTCGCTATCTGCAATAGGTAAAGTACCGAAAAAGTACCGGGACCGAAAAGTACCGAAAAAATCCCAAAAGGTTCGGTCGGTACTTTTCGGTAAAGTACCGAAGCCTGAGTACCGAAAAAGCGTCGGTACTTTCCCGTACCGACCGAACACTAATATAAATACGCTGAATGCCGAACGATTGCGACAATTTCGGCAATATAAAGTGCCATTGACGGGATGCTTATACAAATGGATAAGTAAATGAATTGAAATTGAAATGAGTAGGACCATTCGGCAAAGTCCATCATCGCTATAAGATGCTCACATTCATGCACTTAACATTCGTTAAAATCTAATGGGCAATTCGTAAACATACATTCCTCATTAATTCTCACTGCAACACGGCACTTAATCTATCAACATGAGTGCGCGTCACTGGATGTACAATAATTATAATTGATACCGGAATTGCGCGCATAACAAAAAACGCATAGAATGAGTTGTGGAATTTTTTGTGATAAACGATGTTGACAATTTGGGCGATATAAAGTGCCATTGACGGGATGCTTATACAAATGGTTAAATTGAAGATTTGAGTTTGAACTAGAGTCCGGACCAAAACCCAAAACCAAAACATTTTTGGGTTGTTTTGTACAAAATTTTTTACCAATATTATTGACCAAATTTTGTTTGGTCCAAATTGTAATAAAACCAAAAGAAAACCAAAACCAAAATAAACCCAATATTATTGACCAAATTTTGTTTGGTCCAAATTGGAGCACAACCCAAAAGAAACCAAAAC
Source organism: Globodera ellingtonae (assembly GCA_001723225.1). Lineage (NCBI taxonomy): Eukaryota > Metazoa > Nematoda > Chromadorea > Rhabditida > Heteroderidae > Globodera > Globodera ellingtonae. The sequence goes on along the minus strand of MEIZ01000231.1, from coordinate 92,589 downwards.
CAAAATAAACCCAATATTATTGTCCAAATTATGTTTGGGCCCAACTTTCCGATCTCTAGTTTGAACTGACTTGAAGCCTACTGGCGTGATTGGGGGTTTTACCTGTTGTAGCTGGCGCATGATTGGGGGGTTGAACCTCTTGTAGCTGGCGTAATATCCACAATTATTGCAAGAGCGTAGATTAAAATTATAACGCAACAAATAATATTTTTTTTTCTAAAATCTCATTTGACAAATATGTTTTGAATTCTGACATTCAAAGGACACAAATGTGTTCGCTTTACTTTTGACAAAACTTTTTTGTCTTAATTTTTTTGTGCATTTTAGTCACGCACAGCCAGTGTTGGTTGATAGATTAACTATTAAAATGCAGTTTTGTTATGAAAAAAAATTACAATTAATTAAATGAATAATTTTGCCTTATTAATATGATGGATGCCATTGTATTGTAATTTTTAAAATATGAACATTTTTAGATGTAAAATGTTATAGGATTCAATTTTTTTAAAGATACGGACTTTTAAAAACAGTAAATTCTTTAAAAAACGTACACTTGGGAGTAAGGCTGTCGGTTTCAAATAATTTTTGGTTTGAAACCGACCGAACCGATAACCGAACCGGAGCTTTCGGGAGCCAAAAAAATGCCGGTTTCGGTCTCGGTTCGGAAAACCGACAGCCATACTTGGGAGGGCTGAAATAATGTTGTGAATTTAATGTGTTTTAATTCATATTGGCATAACGTAATTTGCTATTATTTAAAAATAAAAATCATTTAAAATTAACCAAAAAATGTCCAATAACTAGGGGTGCTTAAACCGCATATTTGGGTAACCGGTTATCGGTTAACCAGGGATTTTAAAGACCGCTTTTCGTAACCTAAAACAAAATATTCAATTGTAAATGCGTCCAAATTGAGTAAAGGCCTTATGGCTCTTGCGAAGAAAGTATTCTTAAAAAAGGAATTATTTCAAAATCTAAATTAAAATAGCCTACCAAATAAAGCATAATAGACCAATTGACAACAGTTCGCAAAACTTTGGCTATTTTGACTTCAGACTTCGGGCTTAAATCCGATCTTTAAGGGTATTGCATTTTTTGTTGTCAAGTTTTTTGTTTTGCGCTGCAGTCGGCGCCGCCAAGAAAATAAATGTCTGTTTTTGTTAAGAGATTTACAAATAAATTTTTGAAAAAACGTTTTTTTCCCGCTCGCTTAGAACTGATAGGGTATTTACCCAACTCGCTACTTTTTTCCAAGATTATCAAAGATGTTTGAATCATGCAATTAGTAGTAGAAGCTATCAACAAGCAAATGCTAAGCGATTGGCAAATCTCAAAAGGTAAATATGGATCATTCATTGTCACCAGAATCGAAATTAGAGCCCGGACTTGAGGACTGATCGAGATTTCGATCAGAATCACGATGAATCTCGAATCTCGCTAAAATTTCGTCGATTGAGATTTTCTTTGGATTGGATCACTTTGCAATTAAATGATGTCAACTGCCTTTTTAATCGATCAAAAACAGTTGTGGCCTGCTTCACATCGACTTCCATCCATTTTTCTGATTCACATTTATTGGTCAAATGTTTTCATATAAACTAATGTTAGCATTAATTTTATCATTATATATTAGCAATGGTACCCAATTTATTTAAAAAAATTTCGATTACTTTAGAAATTCATAAAATTTGAAGGAATTATGAATTTCATTATACTATAAGCAATAATGCTTTTAAAATAAGTAATACAATTTAATATTTATTAATTTTTTTCTCTCTTTGTGCTTTTTTAGGAAAAAAAATGATTTTTTGGCACCACAAATTCATTTGTCTGATCATTTTAGCCGGGTCAGCTTCCGAATTCCTAGCTGAAGATGCGGCATCTGATCAGCAAACTTTCTATCCAATCCGTTACAAAAATTGCAGTAAATTTGAATTTTAAATAAATTTAAATTTCACCTAAAATAATAACCTCTAAAAGTTCATCATGCAAATAAAAATTTCAGAATCGCAATTCGAAGTGTTGAGCGTGGCGATCACAACTAACTGTTCCAGTACTGATCGGTGCCACTTTTCGCGTGGCTCTGTTCTGGCCATACAAATTGTCTTCAAGCCGAGTATTGAATTTTTCGGGTTTTTTTAGCATTTGCCCATTTTGTCACATTGCCAGTTGGCATTTTCCTTTGTTTCTTGAACAAATTTCCTGTTGCAAAAGCAGGAGCATTCAGACAACATCAAAACGCAATCTTGTTTTTTAAAACAAATAAATTTCCAGTATCGATTTCTCAAACACAAACTTTTACGCGCAAAAGTTTCTCCGTTAATTCAAGTGCCCAATCGAAGTCCGAACGGGGGGACATTGTTTTACAAGGATTAACAATTTATCTTTAATAACAAATTTATTTTTAAAACCTTTTTTTAATATTAATCTTAACAAGATCGTCGTGTTGAATCGCTGCAAACTGCAGTGTGGGCACATCTCGGTGACGCGCGCGGTGCATTGGCTCGGTTTCACATTGATAACGGTCTCATTTTATTTTAAAAAAGCTATTCATTCTTCAGGACTAGCTGAAATTTTGAGATTTTACTTGCCAAATAGCCCAATTAAAAAGTAAATGAAATCCAAAACATTGTTTTTATGATTTTAATATTAAATAAAAATGGTTTAAAAAAAATTAAGCAAATATATGAATTACAAATTTCATATTCAGAGAATGCTTGTGCGGACAGTAACATTACTTGTCCCGTTGAGCCGGGCCAAACCTACTGGTACACGCAGCCTGTAGGTTATTTTACACAATATTTGTTTTTTTAAAATTTAATTTCATAATATTTAAAATATAATTAATTACATTTCACATTAAATATTCTGCTAGTGATACTCGAGACTAGAGACCGGACTTGAGCTTCGAGCGAAATCTCGATACGAGATTTTCAAAAAAAAATCTCGATCCGGAACAGTCGAGATTCGAGATTTTTGATGAAAATATAAATTTTTTCAAACACCACTAAATTTGGTAAGGGTAAGAACAGAGCGCTATAAGCAGGTTGTCTGCTGCTGGGCTTGACCCATAGTGGGGTATGAAAGAGCCGACAGCGCGGCGAGAAAATTGTTAGAATTTTTTACATTTTTTTGTTCAGAAAAAAACATTTTCTTGACGGTGCCTATAGGCAACATCGTGCATTTTAGGGGGGTGTAAAAGGGTCTCGTTTTGATTAAAAACCCGAACACCGAGCGTCAAGACCCGAATACCCGAAGCTTTGCTTGGGTGGAGGTCGACCCAAAAACCGAGACGTTCGAGCACCATTTACAATCTGCAATTTTAATTGTACATCTTCAGAAGATGAATTTATTTTGATTAGATGGATTACAGTTTTTGGATTGTTGTTTTTAATATAATTTATAAGGTACGCATGTTGGCTGAGTATCCGACAGTGGAAGTGCAAGTCAATTGGCTGCTGACCAGCCCTACGGCGCTGTCATCGGATTCTGATGGTGGTACTGCTGAACGGGGACAGCCGCCACGTGCGCGTGAAATTTGTGTGAAAATGTTGGCCAAACTGATGGAAAAAAGCGACACGGAAACGAAATGATGGGGGACCGAAATTTTTACGTTCCGGTGGAAGGAAGAGTTGCCCTCCGATAATATACTGAAAGAACTGAAACTCTAGATTAATGATGCATGTTTAATTGTGTTATAATCAAATTATTTGTGGCAAAAGGTATCAAAACCCAAATTTGACATTTGAGCTTTTTTATTTTTGAAAAAAATTTCAATTGGAGCGAGCGGTGTTATCAATTTTTGTAAATTATTTACTCTATTCTTTTAAAATGATTTCAATTTAAAAATATCACCTAAAAGTCATTGTACACCATTTCTGAGCACAAAATTCATTTAAACAAAAAGCTAAGAGCTTGTCGCGGACAGCGACAGAGTTGATCAAAATTGATCGGAAAAAACTCAGCCCTTTGTATACAAATATAAGGCAGGAAGCAAAATATAAGGTTTACCAACAAATTCTTTTTAGATAAATTAATTTTTAAAAAAATATATTTTTAGTTTCTAAAAACATATTCGCATTTCCGGTCTCGCATTTTCTGGCTACGTCCCCCCCCCTCCCCTCCGGGA
>MEIZ01000231.1:70345-82071 GCA_001723225.1 Globodera ellingtonae | reverse complement strand
CCCCCCCCCCCCCCTCGAGGGGGGTTTGAACAATTGTAGCCCACAACCAGTTCACGAACCGGGGCCACAAAGTTGCCATTGCTGTCCTTAATGGGCCAACCAAACACATAAGTTGTGGCCACACAATTTTGAACATGTTCATTGGAATCCTGAAGGCTTGAAAATACACAAAATTAAGGCTCAAATTAATAAATTCAAACAAAAAAAAATGAGTTTAATTATTTAACAATTTGAAACTTTAATAAAACAAAATAATTATAGAATTATTTAATATTTCAATATTTATATTAAATTATGTAATTATTAGTTTTATAAATAATCAAAAATATTTATTTAATAATAAACAAACATATTAATTTTACTAGTTCACCTCATCTCTTAGCAGTTTGACCTTGACTTCTTTCTTAACATATTCATTTGGCTGCTTGAATTGTGCACCGCATTCTTCGTACTCATCCAACCAAACAATGCTTTAAACAAAAATATTAAAATAATAAATATACAAATTAAATTAAAATTTATGTCCAACATATTAAACACCGACCTTTGTTCAGCGTTTGTCAATCGAACCAAATCGCCAACAACCACAAATTTGTCACACTGAAATGTTCAAATGCTTAAGCATTCAAATATTTTATTATTAATTAATTAATATTAAATATTATCTATTTAAAATATTAATGTATTTCTTTTTAACTTCTTTATTTGAATATTATCTATTTAAAATAATTCTTCATTTAAATATTATCTATTTAAAATAATAATGTATTTCTTTTTAACTTGTTCATGTGCATTATTGTCCAACAAAACCAATGCTGGGTAGTCAAAAGCAAACGTGTCACAATGTACACGATACAATTGGGCCTTCTCGAGCAAAGCTTTGCCAATCCACTCTGATTCGGATGCCAATTTATGTGCCATTTCACCGGCAAATCCTTTTCGCAGTGTTCCATAAACAAATAAAAACATTGCCTTAAAATTAAAAAAAGTTAACAATTTCGGAGAGAGTTTTACAAACCATAAATTCGTTTATTGTTTACAAAATGTAAAACTTTTTTTGTTTTTGTTAAAAATTATTCTTTAAAAACGACCTTTTTAAGTTTTTATTTTTTTATTACATATGTGCCTTAAAACTTTTTTAAAAGAAATAATAAAAGATTAATTTTTTTGCAATAAATTAGGAAAACAATTTGTTAAGTTTCTTCTTTGCATTTGTATTATTAGTGTGAGTTAAGGGGAACATTCATCGTTCAAAGAACAAACATCGATTTATTTCTAAAATTATAATCAGCCACATTCTTCTCTCAAAAACGTAAAATTTTATAGTTAAGAAGGTGCAAATTATAAATAAAGTTATTTAATAAAGTTCTGTCGTAATTTTATCAAGTAAAATATATGATAAATATAAAATTTTAGAGATTTAAATAATCATCGATAATTGGGGTTTTAGTTTATGCATTCCTATTTTAGCTTTTTAGTGCTTATTCTGCGTTTTTCGTTAAAAATTGAAGTTTTACAACTCAAACAAATTTATTTGTCCACAATATCTCAAAAAAGCGCCTATTGGCTTACTAATTTTAATGCCTCTTTTGAGGTTTTTTAATGTGATAAAAACTATTAAAATACATTCAATTTTTGCGTTAAATGCTTTCAAGAAATTCTTAAAATAATTGAAATCAAATAAACATTAGTTGATTTATTTTTACCTTCAGTATATAAATTTACCCGATAAATAAAAAATACAATCTCGGCCTAAACAAGAATACGCAATCGACACGCATGCCATGCCATCATTTATGCCAAAAATCCATCCGAAAAACATTTTTAATGACCAAATAAAACAAATAAAAAATATGGATACATAAAAAGGGATTGTGCATGAATTTTTACGGGGAGGGGGTGGAATCGATTAGCACAAAAATCCTTCTGCTGATGATTCATGTCCGTTTGCCACACTAATAGCCAGCCCATCTCGACCATCGACGGCTTAATATTGTTGAAAAGACTGCGATGGATGTTGTCCTCCTTGATGTTGTTGTTGTTGTAATCGAACAGGTCCCGCTTGACGACGTTGCTGTCGTTGATCACCATAATGTTGTTGCTGCTGCTGCAGCTGTTGATGATGATATTGCGGTGGAGCAGTACCCGCTTGATACTGCTGCTGCTGTGTTGGATCTTCATAATACGGTCTTGGAGCTTGACCGCCCATATGGTGCTGTACTGCTTGACCTTGATGAAACGGTACGTGACCATAAGCTGCCATATGAGGTGGCATCATATGCTGCTGGCCAGTCTGATTGTTGTACGGCTGCTGATCATCATCATATTCCGCATAATAATAATCAGGATTATTATCTAAATAATACTGCTGCTGTTGGTGTTCATCTTCTAAATAGTATTGAGCATCTTCATACTCTTCTTGCCCATCATCTTCGGAGTCTAAAGTAGAAAACAAAAAAGTTTAAATTTAAATAAATATCTCTAATAAAAATAACCTATACATATATATATATATTAAAAAAGTGAAATTAATAAAAACTAAGGTCGTGCACGGTCAGTTAATCGAATTAAAAATTATTGGAAATCAAAAGGGTCCCCTCTTTAGGGGTTTTCAAATAAAAATGCGTCATTCGGAAACGAAAATCCTGAGCAAAAATGTCAGGATGATGTCGGGTTGGTAATCCAAAACAGATCAATTAGGGGGGAGGGGTGTGCATTTTATTTTTTATTTTTAAAACCGAAACTGCTAAACCGGTTATCGGTTATCGGGTTAGACCGGTTTTTCGGGTTTTGGACCAAAAAAACCGGGTTTCGGTATCGTTTTGGACCAAAAAAGCCGGGGTTCGGTATCGATTTGGACCTAAAAAGCCGGGTTTCGGTATCGATTTGGACCTAAAAAGCCGGGTTTCGGTATCGATTTGGACCTAAAAAGCCAATTTTCGGTTCGGTTAACCGACCGTGCCGCCCAACCCCCTAACACTGCTGACCATTCTCGGCGAGTTCATATTGCTCTAGGTCGACATGGTACGCATCAGCAGTGAATTTGCGAATTTGACGTTGATTTTCGCCCATCATGGACCACTCCATAATTTTGACAAATCCTTTCAATGTTTCTGCCTGAAAATTATGAAGAAAAAAAACAAATAAATCTTCTAAATCATTAACATTATATGGATGCTCGAGAGTCTCGACTCGAGAAATGTTGTTTTTTTCAACTAGCCCCCCATAATGGCCCTTTGTTAACAAAAGGCATAGCAAACTTTTCAATATTCGTAGTAAAAATTGCCAACCCCGTCGGATGCTTAACCCCAGTTATATCAAGCTTTGATTCGTAACTAATCTTTTTTTTTTTTATTTGAAAAAAACAGTCTCGTTTCAAGGGTCTCGTCGAGTCGAGAAATTTCACGGGTTTTTGGGGGTCTTGGGCTTAAGTCTCGAGTCTTCTCGGGCATCCCTTATTTAACGTGCCTCATCACCGCCACGATCTTTTGAGCCAGATTTTGTTGCTGCATGCTTTTCTAAGGTCTTCAATGTTGCAAGAATGCCTTCCTCCGCGTCCTTTGAATTCCTAATCACTTTATTATTCATCCGAAGATACTCTTGGTTAACCTGAACAAATGTTATTCATATTAAACTATTAAAATGTCGGAATATAAAAATTAATTTTAAATCAAAAAATAAAATTGTTAACCGGTGGGGTCCCCCCTCCCCCCCCCCGACAAAATCGGGGACCGGGACTCGGGTATGGCTTAAACCAGGAACACTGACTGGAGACAAGCCTAGGATGTGGCACCCCCAACCCCAAAAAAAGTTGGGGAATTCGGAGATGTCCAGGTTTTTTCGGGGGGGGGGGGTTGTATCGAGGCTCGGGGTGAGCCCCAAAAATGTTGGGACCGTCGGGGACCTAATTATAATTAGGTATTTATTTATTTATTTATAAACATTTCTCCATTTTTACGAACTCGAAACTTCTGTTCAAAATCAAATGATCAAAAACAACAATTGACCTCAACCAAATCGACCGGTCCACGATGGAGCAAAATGCGTGTGATGTCGCTGAACGCATCCTGGTCGTTGGCAGTTGAATTGTCCAGCAACTTTGGAAATTTTTCAGACAAAAGTCGCGCAAAAAAGTATGGTCGACCCATGAAGACATCTTCCACAATGGAATTCACCAATTGCTTAATAACATTCAAATGTTTGAATTAAAATAAAGCATTTAACTATTTGTTAATTCTAGGTTTATGTACCAATTTAATTTCATAAATCAAATCTTTTTAGCACCTAAAAATTGGTTTATTTATTTTTATATAACATTTTCAAAATATGTGAATTTACTCCAGAACACCTTGAAATGTAAGGCGATAGAAGCGCACAAAGGAATTCACTTTTAAAACTTTTCGTAGTAAATTTTGAATTTTTAGTAGGGTTGAGCCCCGAGCCCTCGGGGGCGGGAAAAGTCGGGGTCGGGGTTTTCGTCCCCGACCAAAAAAGTCGGGGTTCGGGGTTTTTCCTAGCCAAAACCCCGAAAATTCAAAAAAGTCGGGGTCGGGGACGAAAACCCCGACTAAAAAAAGTCGGAGTTCGGGGACTAATTTTTAGAGTAACACCTATATTAGCACGTTTTGTTGTTGTTTTAGTGGATATTTTTTTGGAGTAGGGGTCATTAGCGTCTGGCCACTAGCGTCTCAAGGACGTTTGGCAGCTCATAACTTTTTTCAAGACTGGCCAATCTTCATAATCTTTATATCATTCGAAAGCTCTATATGATTAGAAGATATATGTCAGCAGCTACGAGCTGGTTCGATGCACTATTAAAAAGTTCTACATGAAAAGCGCAAAAATCGGACTTTTTCATTGGTTTCTGGTCATAACTTTGTTCAACTTTTTTTTTGACTTTGAAGAAATTTTTTTTCTTCAAAAAATAGAGGCTGGCTCACAACCCACAGATTATTAGATCACCCTATTTCGTAATTTGTATGATTTAAAAAAAAAAATATCCTGAATTTGGTGCCCAAATGACCGGCGGATTAATAACAACATTACATACCAGGGATGGGCAAAATCGGAAAATAAAACCCGAAATTCCGAAATCCTAAAAATTTGAAACGATTTTAAATCCGAAAAGCCAAAAATCCCGGTATTTTCCGAAATCCTAAAAATCCGAAATTCGAAATTTTGCCCATCCCTGTTACATATCTATGTTTCAAAAAAAAACACTTCAACTGACCACATAATGGTCCTCGGAATTGCGCGATTTTTTTGTCCGCCGCTTGTCCCAATGATCTTTGATCTGTTGATAGACACTTTTTTTTGTGCTGCTCTGATACGCGTCGAAAATGAGGCGTAGGCGCGAGTAACTGTACTCCGTGAACAGCTCCATAATGTCTTTTGTGAAGTTCAGGTCTTTCAGAAATTTGTCGAGTTCGTCCACCCACTGAACGGAAACAAAGAACATATAGTAAATGCTTAGCTTGTGTGTGATTATTAGAGCCCGGATTTTTAGGGGTTTACATTTTTGTTGTTGTTGCGAATAGGGTTTGACGAGAGAAGCCCAGAAATAGCATTCATTTCGAAAAAATTTTTGAATTAGAGCGACTTTTTAGTCCCTAAAAATCCCTATTTCGCCCTTTTTGAGATTAAATTCCTATTTCGACGTTTTTGCGTTTTAGACCCTATTTCGGCACTTTTTCCCTAAAATTTAAGAAAAAATGATTTTTATTTGATATTTTTTATAAAAGTTTCAAAAACATGCGAAAAATATAGTACATTTACAATTGTAAGAAGAAAATTAATAAAAAAAATGATGGATTTTAAAGGGTTTAACGCAAAAATTGACTGAATTTGGGCAGTTTTAGCACCTTTTTTACTCCCTATTTTGCCACTTTTTGGGCTGGCTTTTTAGTCCCTATTATATGCCCCTTTTTCACGTTTTTTACTCCCTAAAAATCCGGGCTCTAGTGATTATATATTATTTTATTTGGGTCTGCTGGATTTTCATAATAATATTTCAAATAATTTATATTTTCAGCCCCACACTAAAAAGGAGCACTTTCTGCACAATTTTTTAAACAAATTCCGTCAAAAAAATCTGGTGTTCGAACCCAATTTGTAGTTAAAACATTTTTTTAAACGCAAATTGCACTTACGTCCGCCATATGTTTAGTGTCTTTATCAAATTCAATATTTCGAGGATTCCTGCACATATGATTAATCCAATATCCAAACGCGTTCCACTTTGTACTTTTCACGCTGAATTAGAAATATATTTAATTTAATTGTTTTTTCAATTTTTTTGAGCATAATTTGCTGCGGGAGTCGTTCATTTAGGCGCCAGAGGGAACGATGACAAAATGTCCGTCGGACATTTTGTCTGATAAACCAAATCGGGCAAAATTACCTGCCAGCCGTTTATGGCATAGTTTACTAATTAGGTATGTTTATATCTGTAGACAACAACTACGATTTTTTGTAATTTAATGCAATATTTTGGCATTAAATTTTCTAAACAGTTAAATATTATAAAGGCTTCAATTATTCTTTTGAAGCTTAGAAACATTTAGTAGCGATTTGGGGCGATTTAAAGTTTCGTTTGCAAATTTTCAAAGCGAACTTAAACCGGCTCAAAACCCATTTCAAAAGCTTTGCCGCACAAAAGGGTTGCCTCCCTGACCCCTCGGGGGTGGAAAAGATTGGAGGTCAGGGACAAAAACCCCAAAAGTCGGGGTTTTCCCCAACAAAAACCCCGAAAAATTCAAAAATTCCCCGTCTAAAAAAGTCGGGGGTCGGGGGTTTTCCCAGCAAACACCCCGAAAATTTTAAAAATTCGTGCGCGGGGACGAAAAGCCTGTCCAAAAAAAGTCGGCGAGGTCGGGGAACAACCCTACTGTGAACGCGTGGCTGGCGCCCAACCGACGCCCCCCCCCCCCACCAATCGATCGATTGATCAATTTACCCAAGGCGGCTTAAGCCAAAGCCAATTGTTTTGTCGGCATTGTATTTCAGCTCCGATTCGTTGTCCAATTCAGAGCAAAATGTTTTTGTTTGATCTTTTTTATTTGCTTTGAAGCGCTCCGCCCCTTGGTATTGGCGATTGGAACGGCTCTCTTCGTCCTCCTGATCGTCCGGCACCGGTTTGGTTGGCAAGTCGACCTGTTTACGCTCTTCAAGCGACATTGTTACCATTAGCTCAATCAAGTCTGAAGAGTCGGTGCCTCTCTGTGCGTAAAAAGTTGCACCAAATTTTTTTTTTTTGGATTATTTGTTATCATTATTTTGCACAATTGTTTTTTTACACTTTTGGTGTTCCGGTTTGCCGGACGTTTTGGCATAAAAATCCGCGGAAATTCCACCAAAATTGGCAGATTTTCGTTATGTAGTTTTGGAACAGTCAAACCGTTGAAATCTTTTTCAACATGTTAAAGAAAAATTGAAATTTTTAATAGTTTTTGTAAACTATTATTTACTGCTAAAATATTTTCAAATTTTTTTTTGTTAAATTTACACACTTTAACCTTCTGACTGTCTGCGCTGTTTCCATTTGTATTAGTTTGTATACCGTATATCCTCAAATAGAGACTAGAGACCGGCAAAATCAAATTTGCGGATCCTGCGCAGGATTGGATTCAAAATTTTTGCAGGGCCGGATCCTGCAGGATTATCCTGCAAATCCTGCATTTAGAATTTGCAGGATCCTGCGCAGGATTGGAATTCAAAATTTTTGCAGGACCAAATTCCTGCAATTCTGCAAATCCTGCATTTAAATTTGCAGGATCCTGCGCAGGATTGGAATTCAAAATTTTTGCAGGACCGGATCCTGCGGGATTAACCCTGCAAAAGCCCAAAAAGTGCAGGATTGCGGACCGGATCCTGCAAAATCCTGCGCAGGATTGGAATTCAAAATTTTTGCAGGACCGGATCCTGCGGGATTAACCCTGCAAAAGCCCAAAAAGTGCAGGATTGCGGACCGGATCCTGCAAAATCCTGCGCACGATCCGGTCCTGCGCCGGACTCTAAAAGAGAACCCCCCACCCTTGAACAATAGAGCCCCACGGGTATCTCTATTAGAGGAAATACGGTATACAAAAAACGCGCAAGGGTTTTTACTGTTATTTTACCACAAATTGTTAGCGAAAAATAGTTTTATTAATATTTAAAAATAAATGATTTATTGATTACAGTTCCGCGCGTCGAGTTATACATGGTCATGCGCAACAATGCAGTTCGGCTGAGTGCCGTGGCAACAAACAAATCCAAGAAGTAGTTGCCCTTGTAGCCTTTGTATATTTTTGTTACATCGGACATGATCGTCTTCTTCTTCTCCTTGTCCGTATCTGTCAAAAATATTTGAACACCACTCCAATTTTCATGCCATATTTTCAGTTGCTTTTCCCACGGGTCTTTCGTTTCCTCCCTCCAATAGGATTTGTATTGATCTTCCAGCTCCTTCAAGTTTATTCCGATCTGTTTTCAAAAGATGAATTTTTTTAAAAAACATTTGGGCACAATTTTTTTTTTTGTTCGAGTGGGGAGCAGTAGTGATGCACGAGAGTCTCGCGTCTCGGGTCTCGACTCGAGAAAAGTCTCGGGTCTCGACTCGAGAAAAGTCTCGGGTCTCGACTCGAGAAAAGTCTCGGGTTTTTTGGGTCTCGGTCTCGAGCCTCGGAAAATTTTAGGTCTCGTGCATCACTAGGGAGCAGGGCGCTGCGCGAAGCTCAACCCAAAGCCGACGCTCAAAACAATGCTCAATTTTGTCTTTAAAGCACAAAGTTGAAAGCCCAAAATACTCCAAAGTTTCGCGAAGAACAAAGCCAAAGTGTTTTTAATATTTATATGTACAAAAATTGTAATTTTAAAATGTTGACAGAATTCGGGAATCCGGAGCCTCCAAAAAATTTCGGATTCCAAATTCTGAGTCAAAATAATCTACCGGACAACTCTGCCAAACCCATTGGTTTAAAAAATTATTTTATTCATTTTTTGGCATATTCTCACCCGTTGATTTTGGTTTATAAAAATTATTTTATTTATTTTTTGGCATATCCTCACCCGTTGATTTTGGTTTATAAAAATTATTTTTATTTATTTTTTGGCATATCCTCACCCGTTGATTTTGGTTTATAAAAATTATTTTTATTTATTTTTTGGCATATCCTCACCCGTTCATTTGTTTTGTATTCGATGGGCAGCGAATCCAGCTCTATGCGTTGTCGTTTCAGCTCCAGCTCCATATGACGCGCCTTCTCCAGCACAAAATGTTCAATATTCGGCAAGTCCATTCTATACTTGCCGAACAAATTCATCAAGCGTCCAATCTGTGCATATATACAAAGTTCAAAATTATTTGAACAAGTCCATATTTCACAATTTAAAAATCTTGGTACCAATTTTTTTAACCAAAATATAATAAGGTTAAAATCTTCAAAACATTTTAACAACTAATTATGTCCGAATTTGTTCAAATTCGTTCTTTTGCCGGGGGGACCGGGAATCCCGCACTTTTCCCGCGGGAATCTCCCGTTCCCGACGGGCTCTAGCTTGGGGGTGCCAACCAGGGATGTCGATCGCGCCGGAAAAATAGCGATCGGCGATATCGAATTATAGCGATATGTGATCGGCGATAAATGCGATATATATCGCGCGATAGCGATAACGATCGACATCCCTGGTGCCCAACCCTGTCCGAATTTTACCTGCAAACGCGTCAGCGGGTAGACATGGTACATAACTCCAGTTGTTGTGGTCTCTGCCGGCACCAACGACCGACCATTGGACAGGAACGCCATCTGTATAAACAAGTAATGACTCGACCAACCATTGTTTTTGAAATTCCAAAAAATGGTCTCAAAATCTTCAAAAAGCACAAAATTCAAAGCGAAGACATGCTCGGTCGGGATCCCTCTGGCAACTCCCGGTCTCAACCCACAAACAATTCAAAAAAGGCACACGGTTCGGGATTTTCCGAATGCAATCCCGTACAAGCCCAAAAAAATGCCGATCCCGTCCGATCTTTAGGCTTAAAGTTAGATGATAATATTATCATAATTAATCTGAAATTGTTATTTAACAAAAATGTCTAGCGCCTATTTATTTTTTATCAAATATAATTTTTATCAAAAAAAAGAAGCCTTCACATTGTCTCTTTTGATGATCGGCTTATGATGATTGTACACCGTCTCGATGTAATCAGTCTCGGTTGCTACGGCCCCCTTATTTGCCTTCTTTTCAAATTCAGTGTAACGACTCGGCTTGTAGTCAGTAATGCCGTGGGACATCGGAGAGTCGCCGGGTTGAACAATGGCATTGGATTTTTTGCGCGCCGGCACAATGGCACCAGATTTGCCTGACGCTTGTCGAGCCGGCACCATTTGTCTGCCTAAAAATGAGTGCCATTTGATCTTTGGCACTTAAAATGGGTGAAACAAAAACATTTTTTGTTTGTTTGTTAAATCAAATGAATCGATTTGCATTTCTGTTCGGTGAGAATAGAGCTTAAAAACAATTCACATTTAATCAGATTTTAGTACGGTTCAAAAATTTGCCCTTATTTTGGACCCCTAAAACCTTATTTTTGGTCTTCGATGTCCTTATTTTGGTAAATTTTTGTTAGCACTCCTGACTTAATGGTTTCAAATGGCATCATGTTTTGTTGTCTTTAAAAAATTATGGTTTCTCCTAATTGCGTGTTCGGGAACAGTTTAGCACCAACAAGTTTTGGAAAATTATAACTTTTTGACCCCGAACCACGACTTTTTTGGTTAGGGTTTTCGTCCACAGCTTGTTCGGCATTTTTAGTGGCAAAAACCCCGAACCCCGACTTTTTTAGTCGGGGTTTCGTCCCCGACCTTTCCCGCCACTGAAGGGTCGGCGACCAACCCTAATGGCACAAGAATTTGCGATTTTCACACGTTTTAAGCTATAACTTTTTGTGGAAAGCCGAATCGGTTTGCTTTCGCTTGATCAAAGGTTCAACAAACTGCGAGCTTCAGAATAAAATCATTTTTTTTTGTTTATTTGCTTATCTAATGACTAATTATGACTGATAGCACCAAACTGTCCGGTTCCGCTTAATTGAATGCCTGGCATTGAATTGTCCGACAATGAGTTAACAACAACATTTGTTCAATTTGCCAACTAGGGTTGGACAAGAACGGGTATCCGGAACCGGAACCGGGACCGGTATCCGGGTGTTTTGGGCAAATTATCCGCAGGATCCGGGATACCCGGTATCCGGGGGTTAGATCTGGGCGGGTTAAGCACCCCTGGTGGTATTTTTTCGAAGAGATTTTTTTTTTGATGGTGTTAGCGCTAGTAAAATTTTTGAATTTTGCGTGACATTTTGCCATTTCCTATTAAAAAAATAGAGGGATACGGGCTTCTGTAATTTATTTTTTATAATTAGTTACCAATTTCACAAAACAATTGGCTTTATCAACAAAAATTGCTCAAATTTTCTTTAAAAATTATACTTGCGCTAATTTTCGAGTCTGTCTAAATTGAAACCGCCGACCCCTCCCATTCTTAAAAAGCTTCAAAAAATTGCCATATTTTTAAAATTTTGGTTGCAAATCTTTTAACAGATTGTGCCAAAAATTCAAAATTTTATCGGCGGCGTCTATCGGCACCGCCGACCCGCCGACCAGGGATGGGGCGGGTTACCCGATACCCGAAACCCGACCCGAGGTTTTTTGGGCCGACCCGATCCGAAACCCGACCCGACATTTTTC
>MEIZ01000231.1:49911-70285 GCA_001723225.1 Globodera ellingtonae | reverse complement strand
CTTTGACCGTAGCCTGTTTCAGACGAAGAAGAGTTATTGACAAATGAAATTATCCAACTTGATTGAATTTGCTTTTATTCGTTTATTTTATGCATTTATTTACTTTTTGGCAAAAATTGAGTGAAATTCGATTTTTTTATAAAATTTTAATTAGTATTTTCAAAAATTGAAAATTATCCGGTATCCGGACGGATATCCGGCTGTAAATTACTATCCGGTACCGGTATCCGGGTGTCAAGGAACCTTGGAACCGCTATCCGGGGGACCCGGATAATATCCGGTTTTGTCCAACCCTATTGCCAACCAACCACTGGCTGCTACAGACGCGTCCGATGGCATTCTGTGATATTCTAGTGGCGGTGCAAAGCCGTAATTGTACTGCTCGGGCGCGTAGGACTCGTTTCTGCGGAATGATTGGCCCGAACTGCCTCCATGCCGCCGTGGTGGTGGTGGCGCCGGCAGTGCCAACGGATGCCCATAATTTGGAGACGAACCTCCATCGTAGCTGCTGCTTCCCCCCATTGAATTGTTGCCGATGCTCAATGGACGTCGCTAAGAATGCCAATTTTTTCACTACAAAATTATGGCGCTTCTATGAAATGTACGAAATAAATGTTCAATAAAAATTACTCAACTTTTTGAAATGCGGTTATGGCGTAATGAGAAAAACAATGAATAGGTTGGATTATTTTATTTTTTTTTTAATTTCCTATAGCATTTTAAAAAATTACAATTTTTGGTTACAAATCTCTCAACAAATGAAGGGAAATTCACCCCCTAAAAATTTGATTTTTTTTTCGATACCCCCTAAGGTAAAATCTACCGAAACCGAAAACCGACTTTTTTGGCCCAAACCCGGAAACTGGGGGTCGTAAAACCGGCCTAAACGAAAACCTGTACCCCCGGTTGCGGTTCTAAAAATGAAAAAAAAAATCCATAAAAATCCAATTTTCACTTGAAGGATAAACTCCCATAAAATTCCATCATTAGAGGTATATTACAACCAAAAGCGGAAAACCGGGGGGTTCAGTTAACCGATAACGGATCGTTTAATTGAAAAATAAGATTGAAATCATAAAAATTCAAATGTTCCGAACTCATGATAACTTTGAATCTGTATAAACAACAAAAAAAAATTGTCAACGAAGAATTTTCGCTCTCACAAACCCCGGAACGAGGAGGCGGCGGTGGTTGCGTTTGCTCCTGCTGCTGCTGCTGCCATGGAAAGGGTGCCGATGACGGTGACTTGTCGTATTGTAAAGGACGTCGTCCTCCAGTTTTGGTACGTTCCATTGTCGACTGCCGCTGTGTTGAGATTGGGGATCTTATAATTAGGGTGGTACGAGGCCGAGACTTTTGAGAAAAACCGGGACCGGGACTAAATTTGGTCCAATTAAAAAAAAGCGGGACTATGGGGCAAAAAAAGAGAACAAATTATTGGTAAAAACCAAGACCACCATAAAGGAGTTTAAAGGAATTTTGAAAAACCGGGCAAAAAAATACAGTACTGGTCCCGTACCCGTACTACCCTAGTTATAATCTGGGGGTCTAAAAAATGTAGAATAGTTTTTGAGTAATAAATCAATAAAAAATACTTTTTTTTTTTAAAAAGTTAATGGATTTTTATCTGTTGAAAGCATTGCTTGTAATTGTTCTTTTATCTTGTGGCCCAAAAATGTCGGGGTTCTTTGGGGGTGGCATGGCGGGGCCCGGGGGTGAGGTCCAAAATGTCGGAGGTGTCAGAGAACAACCCTAATCAACGGCATTCTTTAAACAAAAAATTTTTTATTAGAAAATTTTAGATTTAAAAATTAAATCGCATGTATTCAAATCTTTTCACCCACCCCCGATGTTGGCGCATAAACTTCTTGTCGTTGGTCTGGAAGATTGATTGGTTTTCTACCACTTTTGGTGCCCAGGGGGCTTGGCGGCTTTTGTTTGCTAAAAAAATTCTACCACATTTGTGAAATAGCCATTACTTTTTCAAAGAATTAATAAAAATATTTTTAGGAAGCAATATTCATATTTTAATTAAGTTTTAAAAAAAACATCACCATTTTAATACGCAATAAATCAGAACAGAATGTAAGTTAATTAAATTTACCTAATAGGTATATGTATGTAGTTAGTTCTATCAGTATATAATTTATAAAAATCTTTTGAATTAGAGAGACTATAAAAATGAGTAGAATTCATTTACTCTCACCTCCGTTATTAATTCATAATGCAAATTATTTAAAAGAATTTTTTTAATTTATTTTTAAACAGTCCAAATCTCCGGCCGCCAAACTTTTGTTGAGTTTGTGCGGGTTGTTGTTGATAAGCCTGGTGCATATTGAAGCTACCAGCTGGTGACAACTGTTGAGGTGGCGCATATTGAGGCGAAATGAAGCTGTCGGTTGGCATCAACGAGGGCGCAGGTTGCGAATATTGGATCCTAAAATTGATTAATTCAGAAAATCAAAATTTAAAAAAAAACAAATTTTGGGAAAACTGAACCCGATTCGGCGTCTTTTTGTGCAAAAAAATTATGGATTCAAGATGTTTTGTGTTGAGTTGCTCCCCAACCCCCTCGGGGCGGAAAAGGTCGGGGAAGAACCCCGACTAGAAAAGTCGGGGGTCGGGGTTTTTCCCAGCAAAAAGCCCAAAAAATTCGGGGTCAGGACGAAACCCCCGACCAAAAAAAGTCGGGGTTTAGGGAGCAACCCTAGTTTTGTGTTTTTTTCCGCGACTTTTTAAACAAAAACGATCAAAAATTTTTCCGTTTTTTTTGTTTGTTTATCAGAATTCTTTTCCTGATAATTTGGAAAATTCTTTAATTATTGTATAAATGTTTTCCAATTTTATTTTCAGCAAATTTAATTCCCAAGAAACATAAAACAAAGACACTTATCTTTGTGACTGATTTCCAACATTTGCCATTGGCTGCTGTTGTTGTTGTGTTGCAGCAAAAAAGGTATTCATGTCGAAGCTCATATTGCCTGTCGGACTCGAAATTGCTTGCTGTTGCTGCTGCTGCTTCATGGACGGAAACTGCTGCTGCAGTTGAGGGTGTTGCGCAACGCCTTGGTTTTGTTGCTGTTGTTGTTGTGCCATGTTGTAAGTGCCGCTGCTATTGCCAACCGGGAGCCCGAGCGTTCCTGCTTGCATCTGCGGTGGTTGATTGCCGCCACCGCCGCCGCTAGCGAGTGCATGCTTCTGCATAGACAGCATTTGCTGCAGTTGTTCGCCAGATTGTTGCCCAACAACTTGGTGTTGTTTTTGTGGTGCCATCATATAGTTGCTGCTGTTGCTGCCAACCTGCTGGTACCCAAGGTTTCCTGCCATCGGATGTTGAACAGCTTGAGGTTGTTGATGTGATTGAAAGCTTGTGTTTCCTTGTGGGTTGGACAGTTGTTGATGTGATTGAAAGCTTGTGCTTCCATCTCCCTGAAGTTGAGTTCTTTGCAGTGACAGTTGCTGTTGGAGGTATTGTTGTTGTTGTTGTTGTTGTTCAACTGCTTGCTGTTGATGATGCGGTTGTTGTTGTTGCTGGCCTGCCTGTTGTTGAATGGACATATTCGCCATGGCCTCTGTCATGTTGCTGTGTTGTTTAGCAGTTTTTTTCTTTCTTGGCGCTTTTTGTGGTGATGCCATGGGTGGAGCAGTAGCAGCAGCAGTCTGTTGATACGCAAACGGATTTATATCCCCAAACTCGTCCTTAAAGTAGTTGTAACTTCCAGCATTGGCATCCTGCTGGCCAACTGTTGACGGCACAGGGGCTGAGCTTGGGCCCAACGAATTGCCACCAGAACCGAACAAATTAGGAAACGCGCCCCCCAGCGTATTGTTCCGTTCCATTGCAAATGCACAAAATTTGCTGCAATTGATGGCAACAAAAACGCCAATTATAAATGCCAAAAATGGTTTAAGCATGTTTCTTAAAACAAAAAATAAGCGAATATTAATTATCAAATGCAAAACTAAACCGATTAAAGGTACTGTTCTACATCAGAAATTTTTTGTTAAATTTGTTTCTTGCTTGGGTTAAGAATGAAAATTTTTTGAAATTTCTAAAGGATAAGAGTTATTAAGGTTTTCTATTTTTTTCTAATGGTTACACAAGCTATGGCATGTATATGTTGTATAATTCATATGCCTTTGAATATATTGATTCATTTATTTTATGCCCATATTTTACTTTTTTCATTGGGCAAAGAAGTCATGAAAGACTCAATTACACGTAGCAATGCCTGTCTCTTATACACATCTAGATGTGTATAAGAGGGGTGGGTTGAAGGAAGGAATCCTATGATGATTATCCAAGGGGGAGGTGGGAAGGAGCCAATGAAAGAATGAAAAAATTAAACAAAAATCTAAAATAAAATAAATAACAGTCAAAAAGTATTAATCCAAAAATTAAAAAAAAAATAATGACTACTTAAATTTGTAAAATACACATTAACCTTTCTTTTAATTTTTTGCTATTATAATAAAAATGTTTAAAAAAGTGTTTTTTCTGAAGATGTTTCAGAATGGTCCAAAATTAGTAAAATGTTCTTGTGATCCAGTTAAAATATTTAATATTCCCTAAATTTCCCAAAAAAAAATTGGCGGATTTCTTTTTAACATTTTTGTTAAGAAAATCGCGCAAAAATATCGAAAATTTTGAACAGAATAGTGCATATTTTTGGGGGCTTCAGTGGTGCCGGCCGATAGGCGCCGCTGTCAAAAAAATTTTAAAATTTAAGGGTTTTTGTGAATCTTTGCATCACTGGCAGGATGACCACCTGTAAAAACAAAAATCAGGGATATTTTGCGCGAATATTAATTAATTAAAAACCCACCACCTTCACCCAATCCGTGTGCAGCTCTTCCCACTGACAAACACAATAAAAAATTTAAACAAAGAAAATTTTGTCAAAAAAAAGCATTTAGCCGTTGAGTGTCAGAATCAAATGAAATTTTAGAAAGAAAAAGATTATTTTTACAATTTCAAAAATAATTCTACTGGTCTTATTGAATTATGATGGACTTTGTCGAATGCATTGTTTAATGTTTCATATTTAAATTTTTTTAAATTTGTTTAATGAGAAAATTTTGTAGTTGCGCGAATGAATATTGTGTGAACATAAAGTGTAATTGTTACACAAAGAAAATTTTGTCATAAGAAAAGTGAATACATTTTGCCGTTTGATGCTGGAAATTTAAAAAAAGATTATTTCTAAATAATTTCTATTGCTCTTTATTGAATCATTATGGACTTTGGCAAATGGTCCCTTTCAATTCAACTTCCAATCACCTACTTTGCTATTTGTATAACCTTTCCATCAATGGCACTTTATATTGCCGAAATTGTCACCATCGTTCGGCACAAAAAATTCCACAACTCATTCTATGCGCTTTTTGTTATGCGGGCAATTCCGGTAATAAATTCAAATTGATAAAAGTCAAATTTCCGATTTGTTGATTAAAAGAATTAGCTAATAAATTGAACAGTTTTTTTTCTAAAGGATTTGCTGTACGTATTGAACTCTTTCTACGGCAATCGGCTGCCGTTGATAATCGGTGCCGTGCTTTACCCGATTTATTCAAAGTTCCCAAATTGGATGCTCCCAATGTTCTTTTTTATTGCCGGGCACACATTCCAAGCGAATAATTTGGCCACGGCATTTATACTGCTGAATCGACTGACCGCAATTATAATGCCAATAAAACACAAGAAGGTCGTTGTATTAATTAAAACTATAAGGATTTATATAACAAATAATTGCCTATTTAAAGATATGGCGCAAATTTCTTCCGTTTGTAACAATTTTTGTTTATTTTGTGCCAACATTCTCGTATTGGCCAGCGTTCAAAATGAATGCAATTCTTATATTTAATGATCCAAATTCAACGACAGACCGCAGTTTCTTCATCTACGAAGCAGGAGATGTAATTATTCTTAAAAATTTCATTTTAGCTTGTGGCATTCAAGTCAGATTCAAATTATTTGACTAATTTGCTGACGATTTTTCCTCTTATAATTTTTATTAAGGCACCGATCAACAACTATATGTCTTATATTGATGCCGTCTTCTCTGTAATTTTTATGGTTTTATGCGTTTTGATAAACATTAGCACTTTTGTCGCATACAAATTACATTTGAATAAAGTTGGCGCAAACGGAAACAACAACTTCGACGACGTTGAGAAAAAATTGCTGTTTTATGCATTGACAACTTTTTTGGGTCACGCGCTCGTCGCAAGCATCTTTTTGGTAAATAAAAGTAATTCATATTAAAGTGAACCAAATTTAACCCCAATTTGATTAGAAACTAAAATATTAACATTACAGCTTAATATTATTATTAACCCCGGCGATAAGAAAACAATGGAAATTTTGTTCATCATATATCTACTGCTTATGGACATTGGTGAATTGATTGATAAAATCTTGTTTACCGATTCTAATTCTTTGATAAAGACTAAGAATTTAAACGGTAATATTACCAACAGGTACGGTAGTGCTCTCCAGCTGGTTACTGTTGTGGGCCAGCAGCAAATTTCGCCAACAACTGATCAAAGATTTTGCGATCATTCGCATTAGAAATATTCGTGTCGGCACAATTGAAGGACCTAGAAACAATCATCGGCCAGTTGGAGGAGCTGTTGGCTATCAATTGCAGAACAGAAATTGCAGATCCGCACAACAATTGCCTGCAATTTCTTAATTTTACATAAAAAATGTGTACCGAAATTTATGTCAATGCTTTAATAATTTCATATTAAGTAAAAACCAAGAGCCATAAAAAGTTAATTTTAACGCCACAATCAATCATTATAGGATTTAGACTCTATTAAAGTTTAGATTTGTGCTCTATTCATTCTATAGGCTCTATTCATGTCTTCTTGTGCATTTAAATTAACTTCCTCATCATCATCTTGAGCGTCAGTCTTCTATGCCCGAGGGTTTGTCGTTTTTTCTTTGTTCTCCAACATGTGGACGAGTGCCAAACATTTTATGATATGAACGCGGTGGGCTCTTTTAGGCGCAATCGCCCAGGGCTTGGCAAAAGTCGGCTGTCGGAGTTAGTACCAAAAACCCAATTAGTACAAAAAGAATAGAAACATCACTAAACTCAACACTTTCCAAATCTTCTTTAAGATTTTCAAAAAATTGTGTTACATATTGTAAGAGTAGGTGTTGGGGTTTCCACACCCAGGCCGATCAGCAACCGAGGGAAAAGGGGAGTGGGCGAGGTCGTCGTCTTTCTGCATTCCTTGCGGAAATTTGGACTTTTTGGGCGGGTTTGAGCTCCATTGTGCATGAAAGCGGTAGTCCTGCACCGTAAACCCGTATTTGTCGGCGAGAACTGATAAAGACCGGCGTGCAGGCAACTGTAAACTGAAGGGCTTTTGCTAGGAACCGTTCCCAAAACTCGCTGCCCGCCAATTCCAGCAGATTTCCGATTACCACCAGCCCGTGTTTGCCACGGCTCAAGGCCACATTGCCCCTTCTCGCATCTCCTCAAAACTTAATTTTTCTGCTGCTGCTTCCGCCCTCACCGACCCGGAAAGCTGCTCCAACTGGTTAGGAGCTGGATTACTATGAGCGTTTGACCAGCGTTTGACGCTGAGAAGCTGGTCTCCTCGGCTTCCATCTCCGACAGCTGGTTGATCAGTACAATTGGGCTGTCCTCCACTGGCATTTTGGCGAACTGAGTGAGCAACCTGAAGCCCGTTCCCGGTTTTAAGACTTCCTCATGGGACGAATACGCCGAATATTCTACGCACTGCACAATCTGATGCGCGGCAATGAACGGCTTCACTCGGCAATTTTGCCTCTGCAAGGGAGAGGAGAGACTGCTCCTACCAGTGCCGTCCGGACGCAGCGCCATTTGACTGAAGGCGCACGTGTCGAACAATGCCATTCTGGCCTCCATGGCCCTAAAGGACTTAACCGGCACCAATTTTACTTAGGTTTCTTCTTCCATAGCGTCTCAGTCACTTTCTGTGTCATGCCGGCGCGCCAGCTTCCCGAACACTTGCAATACGTGCAGTGTCGTTGAATCGTCAATTTGCTCAGTTCAGCTTTAGTTTTGAGTAAGCATGCAGTAAGCCCAGCAGCCACCCCTTTTTCACAGACAGTCAAATTGCATCCGGGACTGAAAGGGAATTGGTACCCTTTGACCTTATTTCCAACTCTCGCTCCGAGAATGGGCTTGTGCTCCAGCTCTTCAACTCCTAAAACTTTGTCCGAGTCTGCTGGCAAAATGTAGAGACCGCTTGGCCCAATGGCAACATTCGGCGGCCGATCGATTTGCACTACACAAACTTCCACCAGAGACTAGCTGATGACGGAACAGTCTTTGCATTAACATAAAATCCGGGACTGCCAGATCTAAAAATCTGTATTTGTTCGACGCTCTGACGTTTCTGACCACCGCTTCCACCATTCCGATTGTCAGTTGACATTCCGCACACTTAATTTGGGAGAGAGATGTGACCTCAGCCGCGGAGATCATTTTTAGGGCTGGGAAGATCCAATTAGCCGGTTTAGGCTTACCTTTTCGTTCACCGACTTCGATTATGTCCCCGATCATTACCTTCTCAATCACATTCCTTAGTTTGCTCATCATCAGCTTCTCCGAGCTGATTCCTCTTTTGTCAGTCTCAGCTACAGCTCCAATGGCATAGTCAATATCTTCCGCTTCACCGTACTTGAAAAACAAAATTCCTCTATCGTTTCTAAAGGACCCACCTCATTTCCATTTTCGTCCTCATTTTTGCCTCCTTCTGCTTCATTATCCTTCATTTCTGCTTCCTCATTCTCTTCTTCTTCCTCCATTAACTCATCTTCTCCATTTTCCTCACTTTTCTAGCACTCTTTTTCCTCTTTCTCTTCTTCTTCCTTTTCATACTCTGCCTCGCTTCCCCTTTTCGCCCCTTCTTCCATGACTTTTTGCCCGAAGGTTTCTTCCGATTCGGCATTTCAATTGGGCTAAACCAGAGGTCGTATCTGTCCTTTTTTTAAAGATTTGTCCTTTTTTGGGGTATCCCAATCTTTATTTGAAAAGTCCTTTTTTTAAAGATTTGTACTTTATTTCCCATTCTTTTTTGAATTTTCGCTTAAAAAATGCCCAAAATGTAAAAGTATTTTGCTCATTTTTATCAAAATTCTATTTGTACTGATTTTTAGGATCGTATTTTTGGACCAAATCTCTTACTAAATTGAGTCGAAAATCAAAAAATTCTCCCGGCGGCGCCTATCGGCACCGCCGGCCATTCCCATTCCTAAAAAACCTCAAAAAAAATACCGCATTTTTTAAAAGTTGGTTGCAAATCCCGTAACAAATTGAGTCAATAATTCAAATTATGCCAAAAAAAATAAACATTTTGGTGCATTTTTGTACATTTTGTAAAATGTCCTTTTTTTCGGACCACCAAAATCTTTTTTTTTGCCCTGTCCTTTTTTGAAATTTTCGATACGACCCTTGGGCTAAACAGTTTGCTTTGGACACTTTTCTTTGAAGGGTTGGACTAGTCAATGAGNTCTTTTTTTTTGCCCTGTCCTTTTTTGAAATTTTCGATACGACCCTTGGGCTAAACCTGTCTCTTATACACATCTAGATGTGTATAAGAGACAGGCAGAGAATAGGAAGGAAAATCACAGCAGTTTCATTCGGGGTGGTTCAGATGAGCAAATGCTGAATAAATGAAAAACTTCTAACTTAATTATCCTATAGATTCCCTTCCAGAGCAAATGAAATTTCTTAGGTGTTCCGACCTTTTCACCATAAAGAAATGGCCAAATCGATCAGCGTCACGTCTTCTCTCTTCCTCACATAGGCATTGAATTTTTTCCTTTTTTAATATATTTTCCTTTTGCATTTGTACTTTTTTGTTGTTTTGCATCCTAGACTATCAGCGGTCTATAAATATTTGGACAGCGACAGTTCATTGGTTTTTTTGTGAATTACTTGGAACGAAAAAGCAAAATAATTTTTATCAAACTAAATCATTTATCGTGGTTCTAAAAGCCAAGAATCGAATTTCCGATTATTGTTACTACAGTCTTATATTATTTCACTCAACATTCTTTCGAAATAATGGACAAATAATTTCTCACTATTTTATACAGCAAAACTGCATTATCAAATGCAGATTATATTTATTTTTATATACTTTTTAAGATTATAATTTAATAATATTTTTAGTGATTTTGCGAAACGCCCATCCATAGTGGCGGATTTTGCGCTACGCCCGAGGTGGCGGATTTTGCGAAACGCCCATCCATAGTGGCGGATTTTGCGAAACGCCCGAGGTGGTGGATTTTGCGAAACGCCCATCCATAGTGGCGGATTTTGCGCTACGCCCGAGGTGGCGGATTTTGCGCTACGCCCGAGGTGGCGGATTTTGCGAATTTTGCGAAACGCCCGAGGTGGCGGATTTTTCGAAACGCCCATCCATAGTGGCGGATTTTGCGAAACGACCTAGCACCCATTGTTTGTAGTTGCACGCATGAAAACCGTGTGTGAAACAAAAAATGTAAATGCGTGACTAAAAACGCAAAAAAAAGAAAGAATGAATTTAATGTTTCATAATTTTATTTAAATTTGTTTAATAGAAATTTTGTAGTTGCACGAATAAATAAGTGTGAAGAAAAAGTGTAATTGTTACACAAAGAAAATTTGGTCAAAAGAAAAGTAATACATTTAGTCGTATGAATGCTGAAAATTCAACACAAATTTTGTCAAATGAGATTTTAGAAAAAAGATTATTTCTAAATATTTTTACTGTTCTTTATCGAATCATAATGGACTTTGCCGAATGGTCCCTCTCAATTCAAATTCCAATCATCTACTTAACCATTTGTATAAACATTCCGTCAATGGCACTTTATATTGCCGAAATTGTCACAATCGTTCGGCACAAAAAGTTCCACAACTCATTCTATGCGCTTTTTGTTATGCGGGCAATTCCGGTAATAAATTTAAATAAATTTGGATTTCAATAAATAAATGTTTTATAAGGCTGTAAGACTTAAGCATTTAATGTTTTAGGATTTGCTGTACGTATTGGACTCTTTCTACGGCAATCGGCTGCCGTTGATAATCGGTGCCGTGCTTTACCCGATTTATTCAAAGTTCCCAAATTGGATGCTTGCAATGTTCTTTTTTATTGCCGGGCACACGTTTCTTGCGAATTATTTGTTCACGGTTTTTATTTTGTTGAACCGACTGACCGCAATCATAATGCCATTAAAACATGAAAAGGTCGTTTAGTATTTAAACTAATAGGGCTTTTTACAACAAATATTGCCTATTTAAAGATATGGCAAAAATTTCTTCCGTTTATAACAATTTTTGTTTATTTTGTGCCAATATTGGTATATTGGCCAGCGTTCAAAATGGATGCAATTCTTATATTGAATGATCCAAATTCAACGACTGACCGCACTTTCTCCGTGTACGCAGCTGGAAATGTATTTTTTCAAACAATAACTCAATATTTATAGCTTGTGTCATTCATTTTCGAAATTAATTTTTAAATTTCAAGTTGTTGATAAAATATTAAGGCTCTGGATATAAACAATTTCTTATACGCTAGTACCGTCTTCTCTGTAATGTTTATGGTTTTATGCGTTTTGCTAAACATTGGCACATTCGTGGCATATAAACAAAGTTTGAAGAGGATTGCCATAAATGGAAACAACGAATATATAATTGAAAAAAGATTGCTGATTTATGCATTGGCAACTTTTTTGGGGCACATGCTCGTCGCCAGCCTGCTTTTGGTAATTGAAAGTCATTTATATTTAAGTTAACAAAATTTAACTCCAACTTTGATTAGCAATTAAAATATTAACATTACAGATTAATAGTTTTATTGACAGCGGCAATACGAAAACAATTACAATTTTGTACATCTACTATCCACTGCTTATGGACACAGGTGATTTGCACTGAAAAATCTTGTTTCCCGGTCTTAATTCGTTGATGACGACTGAGAATTTAAACGGTCACAACCAACAGGTACTGTAGTGCTCTCCAGCTGGTTACTGTTGTGGGCCAGCAGCATATTCCGTCAACAGCTGATCAAAGATTTTGCGATCATTCGCATTAGAAATAATCGTGTCGGTCCAATGGAGGGGCCCCGAAACAATAATCTTCGGGCAGTTGGAGGAGCTGTTGGCCATCAATTGCAGAACAGAATTTGCAGTTCTGTACAAAAATTGCCAGCAATTTCTTAATTACACAAAAATCATTAACTACTATTTACATATTTGTTTTATAATCCCATTATTGTTTGATTGAATGACGATATTCTTAGAGCTTGACAAAATGTTAAGTGCAATCCCCTCTGTTCCGCCTAATTTCCACAAAAATACTGAAACCTTTAGCGCTGTACATTTTCGTGGATTAAATTTTTGAATTCTGGTATTTTAAACATTTTATGCTTTCGGCACTTTTTCAAAAATTCTAATATTAATGCATTTTGTTTACCAAAAAATGCTAGCCACGAGCGCATGAGCATACAAATTACATTTGAATAAAGTTGGCGCAAACGGAAACAACGAATTTTTAATTAGAAAAAGATTGCTGATTTATGCAGTGACAACTTTTTTGGGGCACGCGCTCGTCGCAAGCATCTTTTTGGTTATTAAGTCATTATATTAAAGTGAATCAAATTTAGTAACTTCAATTTTGATTAACAATATATATTAACATTACAGATTAATATTATTACTAACCCCGGCGATACGAAAACAATGGAAATTTTGTTCATCTTATATCTATTGCTTATGGGCACAGGTGATAGGAATTAAGCAATCTCGATTTTCCGATACAAATTCTTTGATGAAGACTGAGAATTTGAATGGTAACATCATCAACAGGTACGGTAGTGCTCCCCAGCTGGTTACTGTTGTGTGCCTGCGGCACATTCCGCCAACAACTGATCAAAATTTTGCGAGCATTCGTATAACAAATCGCTCAAATAATCGTGTCGATGCAATGGAGAGGCCCCGAAACAATAATCACCGGCCAGTTGTAGGAGCTGTTGGCCATCAATAGCAGAACACAATTTACAATTCCGTACAACAATTGCCAGCAATTTCTTAATTCGTTAAAAATCATTATACTAATATTTACATTATCTATTCTATAATCCCATTATTGTTTGATTAAATGACGATATTCTTAGAGCTTGACAAAATGTTAAGTGCAATCCCCTCTGTTCCGAACAGATAAATTCAACAAAAATACTGAAATAACCCTTTTAGCGCTGTAATTTTCATAGATTAAATTTTTTCAAAAATATACAAAAAGTTGCCAATGCATAAAACTAGTTTAGGGCGGGACCGGGATTTTTGGGAAAACCGGGACCAGATTTTCAACTGGGACCGAGAATAACCGGGACTTTTGAAGAGAAAATTGTTTTTTATCTACATTAAAAAAGTTTAATTTCCGGCAACACATGTTGTTGTTCTTCTTGACCTTCCACCATTGTGATCCTCAGATTCAAAAATCTCTTTTTCATCTGGAGCTGTAGATGGTGACATAAGGAGGGGGGCAAAAAAACAGTGATCACTAAATATGTATTTATTGAGTGTTATTTTCATATGCGCCTAGTTGATTAACGATTTAGTTTTTCCACGTATGATCAAAAAGGGATTGAGCATTGGAGCTCGCTCGCATCTGAAAACCGTCTTTCTGTTCACCGTAACACTACGCGCAACTTCCATCAGTTTGAGCGAAGTAAAATACGAAAATTTCCATCTTCGTCTTAAACATAATTTTTTAATATTTTGATTTTGATTAACCCGCAAAACAACAAGCAAACGTCCATCGTCCAGTTGATTTTTCCATTTTATCAAAAAAATGTCTGCAGGTCTCCATCATGGTAGAATTCATCTTCCGTAA
Organism: Globodera ellingtonae; assembly: GCA_001723225.1. Taxonomy (NCBI): domain Eukaryota; kingdom Metazoa; phylum Nematoda; class Chromadorea; order Rhabditida; family Heteroderidae; genus Globodera; species Globodera ellingtonae. The sequence goes on along the minus strand of MEIZ01000231.1, from coordinate 56,396 downwards.
GAGTGAATTCCTGACTTTATTCCTTTGACCCGGGCAGGAAAATTCGCGCCCAAATTTGCGCTAGCTTTTTGAGAGTCGTCTTCAAGCCTGATTTGATACTTTTCTTAAATTTAATGATCCCAAGTTGGGCCATTGGTGCCAAATGTTCGCGGGGAGGGGGTGGGAAATTCAAAGAATCAATTACTTGTATTTCGCTGGGGGGAGGGGTATTGATTGGCAACGCTGACAGCCGTTTTTGTTGCAAAGAATCATTTCAATGAAAAGTCGCACTTGCTGTGCACATCGATCCGTCGGTGTGCACAGCAAGACGGGTTTCATCGGCCATGGAGCAAATGCGTTTAAACCGATTTTTTGAATCGACTTACCAAGCCAAATGAATAAGTAGACATTCCAAATATGGCTTGCAGAATGCAAATGTTGTGAAACGATTTTTTAATATTTACGCACACATAATTTTTCTTCATCCCCAATTATTCTCCTACCTCTCTGTTCGGAGGAGAAAATTTCAAGACGCTAAAAAAATCTATCGTGCACGCTAAATTTGGTCTGCAGGACCAATTACAGAGGCATGACCGTCGACCATTGTTCCTGACGTTGCTATAATCGTTTTAATTGTTATTTGCAATATTTAAAAATTTTATCAGTACTCTTTTCTTCAGCAAAACATTTAAACATTCATGTCAACAGTTGATTTTTAAATTACGACCGGAAATTAATTGCTTACATAGATGTAAAATTTTTTTAGTTTGTAGGTATTTGTTTCTTTGCCTGTGCGTCCAAATATATTTTAAAATTTATGTAGTTTTTAATTTACCCGCATTTCTTTCTTCTTAATTACCTAGATTATGACATTTTTAATTTACCGTATATACTGTTGTAATCCCCCAACCTCCAATAATCCCCCAACCTCTAATAATCCCCCATCTTCTGAGTAGGTTGAAAAATAATCCCCCAACCTCTAATAATCCCCCAACCTCTAATAATCCCCCAACCTCTAAAATCCCCCAGCCTCTAATAATCACCCACCTCAATTAACAGTCCGAATCCATTTTTTCCCCTTTTTCCACTTGGTAAATTTGACGTGATGTAACGGGAAAAATGGATAAACTATGTGTGTGTTCCAAGGATGTACGCAGGATTTTTTTTTTCGGAGGAGGTGCTAAAAGTCGATTTAGGGATGCTTTTTTTGAAAATTTGAAAAAGTAATCTTTAGGGGTGCAATTTTGGAGTTTATTGCATTTTTCTTAAGGAATTTTTTTCAAAAAAAGTCAATCTTTAGGGGTGCAATTTTGGAGTTTATTGCATTTTTCTTAAAGAATTTTTCAGAAGAAAATTTTCTCCAAAATCAATTTTAGGCGTCAAATTTTTGTTTTTTATGGCAATTTGTTAAGAAAATTGGTCCAAAAACTACAAATTTTGCAAAACAAAAGGGTCCCTCCTAGGTTTTTTTCTCAAAAAATTTTCGCCAGCTAATGAAATGAAGAAAAATTTTGTGATAGATGAACATATCGCCAAACGATTGAAAAATAATCCCCCAACCTCCAATAATCCCCCAACCTCTAATAATCCCCCACTCTCTGAGTAGGCCCCCAACCTCCAATAATCCCCCAACCTCTAATAATCCCCCATGGGGAATTACAACAGTATATACGGTAGTTGCATTTATTTTTTCTTAATTAATTTATTAAATTTTTACTTGCATTTCTTTCTTCTTAATTAAATGATAAAATTTTACTTGCATTTCTCTTTCTTTTCAAAGAATTAATTAAAATTTCTATACAACATTGCGTGCACCGTGAGAAAAAATCAAATATTTATTTTATGATACAAAATTTTTTGTATTCAATGGTGCGTGTCAAAAAAATATTGCTGGGGGTGCGCACTTTTTCAGCAATTTTTATGGTTAATTCTTAAAAAAATCCGAAAATTCTTGAATAAAATTCAATATTTTAGGCACTTTTTCCCAAAATTTCTTAAGAAAAATGCAATAAAACGAAATGTACCCTTAAAAATCAACAAATTTTTTTAACGAAAAATGCACCCACTAAAAAATGATTTTCCTTTGATCAAAATGCACCTCTACAGATCGAAATTTTTGCTAAATTTTTTAATTTGATATTTATAAAATTTTCAAAAACATGTGAAAAATAAATTTTAACAATTAAACTCCATATTTCTCATTATTTTATCATAGCAACTGCACTTTGGCAATTATTTTAATGTTTTATAATTTTATTTAAATGTTTTAAAGTTTGTAACAAGACAAAATTTTGTAGTTGCACGCATGAATAACTTGTAAAACTAAAAGTATCCTTGTTAGACACAAAATTTGTCAAAAGCAAAAGCGAATACATTTTGCCTCAGAAATTCAATACAAAAGTTGTCTTATGAGTTTTAGAAAAAAAGGATAATTTGTTGCGTTTTGGTAAATGGATTATTATTAAGTGACGTGTTTTAATGAGAAAACTGCTGAAAACCGGCTGACCTGCACTAACTGGCCAATTAAGAAAAAGTAAAAAATTTGCATATTCATTTTAAAATACTTTAAAGAATGTTTGTATTTTTGAACAATTCAGCGTAATTTATATTGAATCTTATAGTGATGATGGACTTTGCCGAATGGTCCATCTCAATTCAAAATCAAATCATCGGCTTAACCATTTGTATAACCTTTCCGTCAATGGCACTTTGTATTGCCCAAATTGTCACCATCGTTCGGCACAAAAAGTTCCACAACTCATTCTACGCCCTTTTTGCTATGCGAGCAATTTCGGTAACAAATTTAAAATGATTTCGGAAATGAGTCGGGCGGGTACCCGGGCCGGGTATTTGCGTGTCGTGTATCCGCCCGACTCGGGTATCCGTCCGCACCCTAGGTAGCACGGGGCCGGGACGAAACAGAACAGATTGACTGTTCTAAAATTTGAGAACAGAACAGGAACAGATCCAAAATTGTTGGAACAGCAAAACACTGGCGTTTACTATAGTTTATTCAAAATAAATTAGCTAATCATTACGTCAGTTTTTCTCCAAAAAATGTTTCAGGATTTGCTGTACGTTTTGGTGACTTTCTACGGCGATCGGCTGCCCACTATAATCGGTGCCGCGCTTTACCCGATCTATTCAAATTTGCCAAATTGGATGCTCGCAATGTTCTTTTTTCTTTCCGGGCACACATTCCTTGCGAATATGTTTACCACTGCTTTTATAATGCTGAACCGACTGACCGCAATTATAATGCCAATAAAACATGAAAAGGTCGTTTTTTAATATTAAAACTAATAAAAGCTTCTTATTACAACAAACGACTTGTCTATTTTAAGATATGGAAAAAATGTCTTCCGTTTATAACAATTTTTGTTTATTTGGTGCCAACATTGGTGTTTTGGCCGATGTTCAAAATGGATGCAATTCTTATATTGAATGATCCAAATTCAACGACTGACCGCACTTTCATCATAAATGAAGCTGGAGATGTAATTTTACCTACAATTTTCACAAATTTTATTTGCGCTAGTGGCATTCATATTCAAAATTAAATTATTATCCAACTAAAAATTGCTGAAACCTTCCGCCTAAAAATTTTAATTCAGTTACCGTACGGCCATTATTTGGCTTATATTTGTGCCGTCGCCTCTGTAATTTTTATGGCTTTATGCGTTTTGTTAAACATTGGCACTTTTGTTGCATACAAATTACATGTGAAACAAGCTGACACAAACGTGAACAACTTTAACGATATAAAGAAGAAATTGATGGTTTATGCAATGGCAACATTTTTGGGTCACGCGCTCTTTGCAAGCTTGTTTTTTGTAAATGAAATTTATACCTAAGCTTGATTATTAGCAATAAATGTATTTATTTAACATCACAGATTCCACTTATTATTCATATTAATCTTGATCCGAAAACAATGGCTAAGTTCTTCGTTTACTTCCCATTAATTATGGACGCAGGTGATAGGAATTGAAGAAAAATCATAGTTTTTAAATTAATTCTTGGACCCTCTAATTTTAAGACACAAATTTAAACGGTTACATCACCCCCAACAGGTACTTTAGTGCTCTCCAGCTGGTTACTGTTGTGGGCGAGTGGCGCAATCCGTCAACAACTGATCAAAGATTTTGCGATCATTCGCAAAACAAATATTCAAAATAATCGTGTCGGTCCAATGGATGGGCTCCGAAACAATAATCATCGGCCAGTTGGACGAGCTGTTGGCCATCAATTGCAGAACAGATTTGCCAGTTCCGTCCAACAACTGCCGACAGTTTCTACTTGACGTAAAAAATTCATAATAAAATGTCTTAAAGTTCATTTTGAGGCTCGAATTTTATTCAAAATATTCGTGTCGGTCCAATGGAGGGGCCCCGAAACAATAATCATCGGCCAGTTGGAGGAGCTGTTGGCCAACAATTCCAGAAGAGTTCTGTCGGCCAATTGCCAACGGTTTCATAAACTTAAAAACGCATCAATTAAATAGTAGATGATATCTGATCAGTTTACATTTCGTGTCGCTAAAGTGGAAACATTGATTAGAAATTTTAATTATTTGGATTTAATAATGACATGGAATGGCTTTTGCTTTCGTCAAATTTTTGATCACTGATTAGACCATTAATTTTCAGCAATAGCTGAAAAACGGCGTATTATATTCTTTGATATTCTTGGATGAGATTTTTTGTTTTTGAATTTTAAAATAATAATATGTTATTTAGAATTACGGTTTCATGGCAATTTGTATTTGTTTTCATTAATGTGCAAATCAATACATTTAGTGTATATTTTATATTAAATAAAAATCAAAGCCAGATAATGTTAATTTTAACGCCGAAATGCATTGTCTCGTTGCCGCGCCATCATATCAACCGACAACGGACACTTCGACACAAACAGTTCGTCAATGATACGTGGACACGGACAGTTCGACAATGGACACTTCGACACGGACAGTTCGACAATGGACACTTCGACTTGGACAGTTCAACAACGTCAATTCAATTTAAAAGTTTGATTGAGAAATCTCATAACAATAACAAATAAAGTCAAAAAAGCTTTTCGGATTGGAGTGATCGGGATTTAGCCGGGCTCCCAATCCCAACTCTAGTGTACGTACATAAGGTTTGCGGTCTAGCTTAAAATCGATTTTAAAAATTATTAATTTCAAAAAAAAGAATGCAATTTTGACATTAATTATTCTACTCTTTATAAAAATGTTGAAAACAAGGAAGAACTCTTTTCTAAACCAAACCCACTATGAATTATAAATGGGTATTATGTAATTAAAGTTTGCGACTCATCAGAATAGCATTTAAATTGACAAAAAAAAAGCATTAAAAAACATTGTCTGTGCATTAGAGTCTTTTTTAAATAAAAATATTTGATGAAATCTCAAAATAAATTGCAAAAAAAAGCAACAAAAAAACCGTTCCCAAAGTAATCACTATGACAAACAAAACAAACAAACAAACAAAAACCACACTCTGAGGGACAAAAGAATAAAAACAAAAAAATGAATTTGCTCAAAAAGTCGGAGTTTTCTTCAAATTTTCAACAAACAAAGTTTTTTTTTTACAAAAAGAATCCCCCACCTATGACATTCATGAAGAATAAGTCTTATTTTAAGAGAGAAAAAGGAAGGGAAAATTTTTGTTTTAAATTTTCTCTATTAAGTTTAAAAATTCAAAAAGATTAATAAAGTCTAATAGGTTAAAAAAAGTCTTTGATGTTGTAAAAAATATATATTTTTTTATTTTCGCAATGAAAATACAGCAAAACTCCAAAATATTAGTAAACAGTCCAATTTTTGGTTTATAAATTTTCATAGACAAAAAATACAAAACACAGAATTACGGAATCGACAAAAAACGGAACATAAATTAAGGAATAGACAAAAAATACAAAACACAGAATTACGGAATCGACAAAAAACGGAACATAAATTACGGAATAGACAAAAAATACAAAACACAGAATAGGAATCGACAAAAAAGAGGAACACAAATTACGGAATAGACAAAAAATGCAAAACACAGAATTACGTAATCGACAAAAACGGAACATAAATTACGGAATAGACAAAAAACGGAACATAAATTACGGAATAGACAAAAAATACAAAAATACAGAATTACGTAATCGATAAAAACGGAACATAAATTACGGAATAGACAAAAAATACAAAACACAGAATCGGAATCGACAAAAAAGAGGAACACAAATTACGGAATAGACAAAAAATGCAAAACACAGAATTACGTAATCGACAAAAACGGAACATAAATTACGGAATAGACAAAAAACGGAACATAAATTACGGAATAGACAAAAAATACAAAAATACAGAATTACGTAATCGATAAAAACGGAACATAAATTACGGAATAGACAAAAAATACAAAACACAGAATTCTCGGGAGTGGGTAGGGCGGTCAAGAGTCCAGGGCCCGGCCATCTCATTTCAACGCCATCATTTCCGTTCCCCA
>MEIZ01000231.1:32461-46865 GCA_001723225.1 Globodera ellingtonae | reverse complement strand
GGCGGTGCCGATAGGCGCCGCCGGAGAATGAATTGTTGACTTAATTTGTTAACAGATTTTATCAAAACTTTAAAAATACGGTATTTTCCCCGGCGGCGCCTATCGGCACCGCCGGGCCCTCGCATTCATAAAAACTTCAAAAAAAGGTACCGTTTTTTTAAATTTTGGTTGAAAATCTCTTAACAAATTGAGTAAAAAAATTCAAAATTTCTCGGCCGCCTATCGGCACCGCCGACCCCCCTCACAAATCTGGGGTCCAAGTCAGATCGAAAATTACGATACGCGTGATTTTTAGCGAAAATACGATACGATAGCGCAATTTTTTATTCCATATTTCTTTATAATTTTGAAAATTCAAATAGTTATAGTCAAAAATTTACACTGAAAACTTCCAAAAGCCGGGCCATGGAGAGAGTTTGCTTGGCCCTGCAGAGGGCCTCCCGCCCTGGAGAGCGCTCAAAATTGAGAAAATTAAAATAAATCGAATAAAATTAAATTAAGACAAAAAAAGAAAAGCCCTAGGAACAGTTTTCAACAACAACTTCTCCTCCAAAATCAATTAGACCCCAGAATTCTGAAAAAAATTTGCAGTTTCATTGTGAATTTTTTAAGAATTAAAATGGAAAAAACTGAAAATTTCTACCGAAAACAAAATTTTTTTTTTTGTTTGAATTTTGAACACGGCTAGAAAAATATCGTATCGTAATCGTAAATATCGTATATCGTGCTCGTATTTTGAGGAGTCGACATCGACAGCCCTGCTGCCCACCAAGCAGAAGCATAAAATAGGCCTATTAGCAATTTTTTAGATTTCGAATTTTATTTCATTTTTAAATTTTTTTTTAAAAATTGTGTAATTTCGCTAATTTTGCTGATTTTTGAATTTTTCAAAAAATACTTCTTTTTTTGAGATTCTGCTTTTGGGGGTGGGAGGGGTCGGCGGTGCCAATAGGCGCCGCCGAGAAAATTTTGAATTTTTTGACTCATTTTGTTAAGAGATTTGCAACCAAAAAACCGGGGAACGGGGAACCCCGTACGGGGATGGGCAAAATCCATTTTTAGGGGTGCATTTTTGAAAAAATGCAATTTTTTGGGGGACTTTTTTTTTTAAATCGAAATTTCTTCAAATTAAAGTGCACCCCTAAAGAAAGGCTTTTCTTATGGCAAATAGGTATGCACCACAAAGATTTAATTTTTTGATGAGGAGAGCCCGACGGTGCCGACAGGCGCTGTCGGGGAAAATTTTTGGATTTTGGTTAAGTAATTTTACCAAAATTTTACCAAATTAAGAATTTTGCTTCGAATCGGAAAAAAGTTTCAAGAAAAACTTGTTAAGTTTGGGTTTTTATTTTTTAAAAAAAAGTTTATGTGAGAGTGGAGGATGCCCGACGGTGCCGACAGGCGCCGTCGGAGAAATTTTACAAAAATTGGCAGTCTTTGTTAAGAAAATTGAAGGACCAATTCAAAAGGATGTGATTAATAATGGGTCGACGGTGGCATTTTATTAAAAAATATTTGAAAATATTCTAAAAAATTCTTTTAATGGGGGAGCGCACGCGACAGAACCAGAATAAATTAAAAAAGTGCTAGCACTCAAGCGTGGGACGATTCGCCCTAAAAGGATTGAAATCTTTTGTCAAAAAACACGTCTCGACAATATAATCATTAAAATTTCTGATGTGATGGCCATCTTTAGGGGTGCATTTTCATCCCCGTTTCCCGGCGGGGATGAGCACCGGGGATCCCCGTTTTCGGGGATGGGCAAACCGGGAAACGGGGATGAGAATGGCCGGGGATCCCCGGTTTTCACCGCCCCCCCCCCCGGGACCTACCCTAGTTTGGAGGAAGGATTTCATTGAGAAATTTCGAAGTGAACTTTGATTAATATTTAAATTCAGCTCCCAATTGCAAATTTCTGATCAGTGATTAGGCCATTCATTTTTCAGCAATAGCTGAAAAAACGGCGTATTATATTCTTTGATATTCTTGGGTAAGATTATTGGTTTTTGAATTTTAAAATAAAAATGTGTTATTTAGAATTACGGTTTCATGGCAATTTGTATTTGTTTTCATTAATGTGCAAATCAATACATTTAGTGTATAATTTCTATTAAATAAATAACACCGCAATGCATTGTCTCGTTGCCGCGCCATCATATCAACCAAACTCGGAAATATTTAAATAATTTCTTTGTTTTTAGGAAATACTATTTTTGTGAAAAATTTTCCTTTTTAAATATTTCAGTTCTTTTTTCTGATCGTTTTGTGCAGCAGAATTCTGGTTTCTGATTTTTTTTTCGCAGCTTTTTTGGAATTCCAACAGTATAAAAAAACACACTTCGACACGGACAGTTCGACAACGTCAATCCGACAACGGACACTTCGACACGGACAGTTCGACAACGTCAATCCGACAACGGACACTTCGANAGTTCGACAACGTCAATCCGACAACGGACACTTCGACACGGACAGTTCGACAACGTCAATCCGACAACGGACACTTCGACACGGACAGTTCGACAGCGTCAATTCGACACGGACAACGACGAAGTCTAGTTTTAATTTGCGACTCATTAGAATATCATTTAAAAACTTGACAAAAAAAGCATTAAAACATTGGCTGTGCATTAGTCTTTTTTAAATAAAAATATTTGATGAAATCTCAAAATAAATTGCAAAAAAAGCAACAAAAAAAACCGTTCCCAAAGTAAATCACTATGACAAACAAACAAACAAACAACCACACTCTGAGAAACAAAAGAATAGAAACAAAAAAATGAATTTGCTCAAAAAGTCGGAGTTTTCTTCAAATTTTCAACAAACAAAGCTTTTTTTTTTACAAAAAGAATCCCCCACCTATGACATTCATGAAGAATAAGTCTTATTTTAAAAGAGAAAAAGGACAGGAAAATTTTTGTTTTAAATTTTTTTTATAGGTGAATTTTAGGTGCTAAAAATCTCTTTTTAGGTACTTTTTAGTCAATATTTCATGCCCATATATCAATCGTCTTTTTTAGTTCTAATTGTTAACCAGGCAAATAGGTAATCAAATTTAAAAAAATATTCGGAACAGTTGTCAAATTAAAAAAAGCATTTGATGTTGTAAAAATATATATTTTTTCATTTTTCTCAAGGAAAAATACCAAAATAAGTTCCAAAATAGTTAGTAAACAGTCCAATTTTTGGTTTATAAATTTTTATTTGGGATAAATTTAAGCAAAATTAAAATGAATAAAATATATAAACCTTAAATCCAAGCCCTAGGGCCATTTTGTCCGTCCGTAATCCGCCCTCATTCATCCGCCCCCACAAATCCAAAACAAAAAAAAAACACTCACCAAGGTCAGCCCACTTCAACAACATTTTCTTCTTCAAAACTCTTTTTCTTTCTTTTTTACATTTAAACAGTTGTTGTTGGGGGAGTCGGCGGCATTCATTTTATTGCACTGCCGAATGTTTAATTGCACCAAAAAATGTTTTATTTTGGATTCGTCCGAGTCAAAAATATATTTTTTTTATAAATTGTTTTGTTTTGGTGCCCATCTGATCGAGCCTCAAAATAACTTTTACTGCATATATTATTCCGCTTTTTGTCAAAACAACGAAATATATAAACAATATATTAAAAAAAAAAATCATTTTTTTAAATTTCAATAGCCCATTTTAATACGATTTTGTTAAACTTTATTAGGTATTTAAAGGTTCAACATAAAAACACTTGTTTCTAATTAGTAATATTTTTTGAATTTGGGGCATCATAGATCTAAATTCAAAATTTGTTCAGACCCCTCCACATCGGGCCGCCAGTCTCCATCCATTATTTATCGCTTTTCACCACATCTGCAAAAAAAGTTGACGGGGGCAAATCCCCGCTATTGGCCTTCCCCCGCCTCCCCGCCTTGACGGGGGCAAATCCCCGCCATTGGCCCTCCCCCGCCTCTCCCCGCAATTTCCACGTCAAACACCTGCACACCACAGCGGGCATTTGTCATCCACCACAGCTGTCTTGACATTTCTGCCCCCCCCAAATTGTGATATTTAATCCAAAAACTCCCCCACTATACAATGTAAAAGCATGGCGTATGATGACGTTTTTTTGACCCCGCCGGCAGGCGTCAAAAATTGACATTTTGTCCTTTCCCGACATTATGTCCAATACCTAAGCCTAAACCTGGCATGCCCGTCATTCAAACATCACTTTGTCCTAGTCAATAAACAGACACTTGAACCAGTTGACAATTCGACAAAACAATGACATTTCGAATATTTCTCATTAATCAACAAAAGGGGGCCTTTTACTAGTAAATAATCCGAAACCAAAAAATTTAAGTCAAACTCGAAAGTTACGAATTCGATTCCACGACATTCTGTCACAATCTAATTAAAATCTATTTGTTTTTAAATTTTATTTGCCTGCCACTTTGTACTTTTATCCAATGAATACCTTCTTTTAATTGCGTTTCAATTTTCACACGGCTCCATTATCTCGTTGTATGTGTTGTTGTCTGTTGTCCCCCCCCCCCATTATTCTTTAAAATGCCACAAATGCACGAAACCAAAATGCCTTTTTCTCATTCCCACCATAAGGCACTCATTTTGCGTTATTTTTTGCTCAAATTGCTATAGGCAAAATTTTATTTGATCTTTCAATTTTTTTCTTTTTTGTTTGTTTTGGTTGAGTTTGAAAAATTTATGGCAATTTAAGTTGGCACTGTTGATGTGCACCGTTTTTCCACAATTCCGCTATTTTAAACGCAAATTTTGAAGTTTTTGTTTAGAACAAATATTATGTTTAATCATGGCCAAAAACGATGATGGTCACCAGGTGATCAGCGGAGATGACGTCGTGTCCACCGAAAAGCAGGTAGAACAAAAATCGAGATATGCATTAAAATTTTTTGTTTTTTTTGAACGTTTTTAAAAAATACTTTAATTAAAGTAATTTATTATTTATGTGTCAAGATAATTGTTGAAAAGTGCAACAACACCGGTCGAACACTTCAAAATGTGCCATCAAAGAAGCGGTGGACTTCGGCACTACGCGTGGTCACCGCAATGGCACGCTTCAAGCACATGTCAAAGGTCAGAATTGTGATTCGATTTATTTAAAATTTAATTATTAATCAATCAAAAATTATAATATAAATACAAATATTCAAACATTATTTATAGCAGGGTTCGTATACGTCGTTTTTATTTTCGAAGGATGTCCTTCGAAAATGGTCATAATCCATTTGAAGTGACAAAAATTAAAACCAAATCCCGCTTTTAAAACCGGTCTTGTCATACCCTAATTGAATTATGCAAAAAAACATCACTCAGAAAACAATTTGTAATTTTTTGAGCAAATTTTATTACATTTTTTAAATTAAAATTCGTTAAAATTTTAATTTTTCTTTTGGCGGTCACCATAGCCACCGCCGGACCCTCCAAGATGCTTTTTCATTTTGGACTCATATTTGGCGAAATGTACATAATGCTCAGCGGAAACAAGAAAATTTTGGGAAAAAATTCATTCGGATGAAATATTAAAGAGTGTTTTTAAGTTGGAGAAAATGAAATTTTTTGCTTTTATCGGATACGAGCCCTGTTTTATATATTTATAATATAAATTAATTTTTTTACTATTTAAATAGTGTTGTAAAAAAATATTGCAATTGAATATGCGCTGCTCGGTAAATGGTCGTGTTAAAATTGCTAAAAAACTTTTTTTATGTAAAAGTAATAAAAAAAATACTAATTATTTCCTAAAAAATAAACATTTTCAGTATTTGTAATTCAAGCATTTTGTTTAAACATAAAGTGAAGACTATTTTTAATTAAGTGGCCCGTCAATTGCTTTCGTTTCTGTCTGGCACATTTAATTGCCCTTTCTTGCTCTCATTTCACATGGCGGCGGCGCAGCACAATTTCCGCGATGAAATTTTAGTTTTTTTAGGTGCAAAAAAATAACAATTTTTTGGCAAAAATGCCCTCTTCACAAGGGCCGCACGGACGGCACGGCACGGATGTGCAATTTTTATTGTGTGCCAAAAAGCTAAACAAATTACCCTTTGCACTTTTGCCGCCCCCATTTTCATCACTCAAAAATGCCCGCCCCACATCCCCCACCCACACATCGGCGGAGCGGCTGTACTTTGACTTCTTTTTAATTATCAAAAATGTTGGAATGTTTTTTTATTGTTGGAAATTTTTATTTTATTTTTTTTTGCAAAAATAAAAGCTTTCTTTTGAGCCAAACAAAAAAAGGTTTTTTTCATATGTTACGGTAAAAAATACGGCAGCTGGTTGCAAAAAGTCATGCATTTATGTGACATGATGAACTTTATACCGGCTTAGATTTATAAAAACTTTTAAATTTATTTAATGATTGGATTTTTTTATGAAAATTGTTTTTTTAGATTTTTTAAACATCATAAAAATTTAAAAAAAAAAATGCACAATACGACTCACTCCAGCGCCACAGATTTGCGTTTATTTAATTTGTTTTTTTTCGTAACAATTTTTAGATTTTTGGACAATAATTTTGGTTGATAAAAAATGGGATTTCAAATTTTGTCTTGAGCATTTTAATAATATTTGAATTTAATTTATTCGAGACTTTTTCTAACAAACAAATTTAAGCATATTAAAATAATATTTATAATTTTTAATTTGGCATTTAGCAGCGAAATTTTTGGGTTTTTGTTATTTTTTTAATAAATTTTTAATTAAAATTAAATAAATATTTGTCGTTTGCTTGCCTATAAAGAGCTTCCGTCGTTGAGACGATAAAATGCGCCTTTTTATTGGTTTTTGTTCCTTCGCCTCTGTTTAATTTAATTCAAATAAAATACCAAAAAGTGCATCAAAATGGCAATTTCTGACATAATTTGATGCCATTTTTGCTGAAACATTCAATTCTTTTTTTGCAGAAAGTAATAAAATAACGTTTATAAAATTAATAAAGAACACAGCAAAAATAAAAAATAAATTTCAAAATAGGACCACGGCGTATATCATTCATCTATTTTTATTTTTGATTTTTACTATTTTTGATTTCAATGACATAAATTGCTAAATTTGGAACGAATTCTGCGGTAGGAAAAAACATAAAACTCGAGAAGAAATTGGATATTTCTTTGCTGAATTGGCCCAGTTAATCCCCCCCCCGAGGGGGGCCAATGAATGCTTTTTGCATAGGCCACAAATTACGCCACACTCTGTGGCCCCAGTATTTTATTTTATTTATTCTCATTGTTTGATCTTGACTCGGAGCAAATTTTCCTGCAAAATTTATTTTAGCAATTTGTTTTTTTTCATTGTAAAAAATTCTGATTTTATGAAATTTTTTGAATGTTCTTTTGCTAGGATTAAATGATTTTTTAATTTTATTTAAAAAACAAATAATGTAAATTAAATTGAAATTTTTAAAATTATTTTGCCATTTGTTTTTTACTTTTTAAATTTTCTGATATTAACTACAATATAATAATTTAAAGAAAAAAATTGAAATTGTAATTGTATTAAATTATTTTGCCATTTGTTTTTTAATTTTCCAACTTTTAATAAATAGTGAAGAAGCCTTTCATAATTTGCAATCAATATTAACGCCGACTGTTTGGTTATGAAATGGAATTAGTAGTGTTTTATTGTTTACAAATTTTTTTGACAAATAAAAAAATCTCTTTTTTTTTTGCATTTTACGAAATTCCTTTCGCCGGAATTCCGTAAATTTTGACGAATCAGCTCATTTTTCATCCTGACACATGCCATATATTTTTCGTACTTTGTATATTTAAAAAATAAACATTGGTCCCCCCATTTTTGAATTTGATTTAATTTTTTCTTTTTGATTGTTCAATTTAATTAAAATGTTTTTTAGAATCAATTGTTCCCAATAATACTACGGCGCTGCGATAATAATGTCGAAATTGCGAAATGCGCATGGCAGACTCGTTGAACAACAAATTCTGCAGGCTGCTAAGCCCGCCCCGTGCTGCGGCAATCGACGACGTGCCAGCATGGGCCATCTGTCAAATTGGCTTGCTGATTATTGCCAGCCGGCCCCCATTCCGGAACAAAGCGTTGTCGTCGATGATCAACTGTGGCGGCAATCGCATCCAGCGTTGATGCAGATTGATCACCACCACTTTCGTAAGCGCGAAACGTGCTGCGGTCAGCTGAACGCGCGAAAACAAAAAGCGTCGCGCGGACGCAATGCTGCCAACGCCTCGTGCCAGCCGGACAGGAATTATGCTGCTGCTACTGCAGGCAGCAACCATCCATCTTACAGTCAGCCCAACTCGCGCAAGTCGTCGTCCAGTCTGAATGTTGGCGGCGGCGGCGGTGGTGGTGGTGACGCATACGGAACGCTTCGGCACGTGCCCTCACAGCCGGCACTGTCGCGTTTGGCACGTGCGTTGCCGTCAGCAATTTTGCCCGCAATCGCTGCCCTCCGGCGGGGGAGCGGCGCCGGCTGCTCGTCGTCTTTTGGCCCGCGGCAACAGCAGCATCCTTCTCCAACTCGTCGTGTTCGGGGCGGACGTCGTCAGTACTCATTGCAGTCACCGCCACAACAACGGCAGCAGCAACTGCAGCAGCACAAGCGTTTTCAGCCCGTTGGGGTTATTCAACAAAAATAAATTAAAATAAACCCCCTTGTTTTTCTAAAAACAAATTTATTTTAAAATTTTTTTAATCAAATTTCTTTGACCCACCACTCTGCGGTTCCAGTCAACAACAACTGTGTTTGGCAACAGCCGCCCACGAAAGATGAGTGCCGACCCATCTTTTTGTACACCATCCTTAACCAGTGGACCATTTTATGTAATTGGGCATTAATTGATAGGCATCGCGCGGCTTGTGTTGTTTTTCATTTTTTTACATTTTGATTTTTTTTTGATAAAAAATAAAAAATGGAAGAAAAAAAAAATTAAGCACTTATAGAGAAAATTTATTAAAAGCAAAATATTTTTTTTCCTGGATTATGTAAAGGAACATTTATTTTTGCAGCAAAAAATTAGAAGAAAAAAAATTAGATAATTTAGATTATTTCATTCTTTTTCTGGAAAACATACACATTTTATATACCTTTTAGATATATTTGCAGAAATCAAATTTAATATTAACTAAAAATATTTAAAAATCAGTTTTTTTTGGGCTTGGTGTTTCTTACTTTTTTAATTACTTTTATATATGCATATTTAAAACTTTTTTTTTTAACGGTCTTTTATTCAATACGGAGTTTTTTTTGTTTTGTAAATGGAAGTGTCATTTTTTGCGTTTTGCTTTTTTTTTCTTGTTTCTATTTTTGAATTCACTATAGGACGGAACCCAAGCGCAACAACAGCAGAAAACAAAGTTTCGCAACGCCAGTTTTGGCGCCAATTCAAATAGCACGACCATTTGCCGTAGCGGTGGCGGCCCCGCAGGGGGCGCAGTGGGGCGTCGCGTTGCGTTACGACGCTGTCCACAAAGTGACCTTGGCATGCGCTTTCAGTATCAACATCATGATGGCAATGGCACTGGCACTGGCATGAATGCGCAAACGGGAACGAGTCGAACCGCTTCGTCTTCATTTTCCGGCTCCAACGAGTCGATGCCGGCAAACAGCGGCAGCCGAAATGGTGAAACAGTAACTGAACAAGGTGGCGATGGATAGGGGGACAAAACAAAAATTCAAAAATGGCAACAAAAAAAGAATAAATTTAAAAGAATATTTTTTTTTTTTCATTCTTGAACAAATATACTTGTACCTCACCAAATACTACAAATTTATATATCTATCGACTCCTCTCTAAGCCTAACGCACGAATCTGAAAGAATTTTTTGGCGGAAACCACTTTGAAGCAAGTTATGAGCCCGGGACTGAAGTGTCTTTTTGACTGGGGACTCAGTTGTCCATTGATTAAAAAATGGGCAAAATCACTTGTATAGTCTTTAAAAATTACAAATTTGTCTATAGAAAATAAAAATTGAAAATTTAAAGCGGTTTTTGAATCGGTTTAAATTTTTTTAAATTAAGGAAAAACGATTTTAAATAACTAAGTTATGGGCTAGGCTTAGGCCTAAGCCACCCTGGCTCGGGGCGCGTTAGGCTTAGGCCTAATTGTTATCCATTTGTTTTAATTAGCTCATATCTTGACTAAAAATGCTAATTATTTTTTCAAAAAAAACGAAATATATTTGCGAATAAAAATATATTTAGTTTTTAATAATCAAAAAAACTTTTTTCCCAAGAGTCTGAATCAAACATCGACCCCGTGTATTTGGCATTGAAACAAGCTACGGAAAAATATGGAAGTCGTGGAGGTATTTAAAAATAAATCTTTCAAATATTACAACATTTAATCACCATTAAAAATTAAATGAAACAAATTGAAGAAAATGATTTGGAGTTCTCCTATTAATGAATTCGAATATAAAAGTAGAATAATTTTAAAAAACAATCATTTTAAAATTTTCTTTTTTAATTAACAGCTAGCAATAGTCGTCGTAGCTCACAACTCATTGCCGCCGGTGAGTCAACAACGCCGAGCAGTACGCGCAACTTGTCACAGGCGTCGCTGCTCGACTCGGGCACCTTCTCGTGCAGCGGTGAAATGTGCGGCGGTTACGGAGGGTCCAACACCAGCAGCTCACGCCTCATGCCCGGCGGGTCAAGCCCGCAATTGCAAGCCGGTAGAGAACATTTCGAATTGGGGGACTTTTAGTTTTGCAAAAATTTAAAAGTTCTCTTTTAATTTTTTCATGCATCAGAGTGCTCCCCTCCCCGACCTATCGCCCCCGACATTTTTGAGCCTCACCCCGGACACACCGTCCCCGAAGAATCCCCGACCCCGACACGCCGTCCCCGAAAAACCCGGACCCCCGATTTCTACCCCCGAAGGGTTGGGGAGCTTACATCAAACCTAAAAATTCGTTTTTAAAATAATGATACAAACTCCAAAAAACATCGATTATGATAAGATTTCGGTCATTAAAGCCTAAATTTTTCTTAATCCACTATTATTAAAATTATAAATTTTAATTGCCCAACTTTTTTTCTCAAAATTTAAATTCTTTTCCAAATTTGGTTCATTACACTAAAAGTTTTAAAAAAATTAAGTAATCAACTACCTGAAAAAATACAGTAAATCTCGAAATATGGTCATAAAATGGCAGACTTTTAGTCGCGAAAAAATCAATTTTTAGAGGTGCATTTTTTGAAAATTTTGGAAAAGTCGATCCTTAGGGGGGTTATTTTTTGTTTTTATTGCATTTTTGTTAAAAAAATTTTGAAAAATGGTGAAATATTGAAAACTATGGAAAATATGGATATAAAATGGGCTCTAGAAGCTCCAAACAAAGCTAAAAACACTATTTTATGGTATTTAAACGCTGTTCCGAGTGCGCAAAAAAAAATATGGATTTCCATATAAATCGTGGCCCTATTAATAAGTTTAAAATGTTTTGTGTTTTTCGGTTCTTAGTTCTTTTCCGACAGTTTCAATTTTACACGCATTCTTTCATTTTCGCAAGAATAAATTAAATTAGCACTCAAATTTTCTTTTTTTTGGAATTAACAATTTTCAAAATGTAATTAATGAATCTTAGCCATAAAATGTTTTCTGGGTTTCATTTTTGAACGTTTAAATTAAAATAAAAATTTACATTAATCACTCTTTGATTTTAATTTAATTGAGCAATTTTTGATTTCAGAAAATTTTATTTGTTTGAGTCGGGCAAATTTCATCAATGCTTTGTGCCGCTGTAATTCAATAAAAAAAAATGTAATTAATTCGCGATTTTTCGTCAACCTATCACGCAAAATGACATCATTTCGATTTACTTTTTCTGAAGTCCATTTATAGAATTAAACTATTCATTAAAAATTGGCATTTAAACCATTCATTAAAAAATTGGCACCTGGCCTTTACATCATTTCGATTTACTTTTTCTGAAAATTTTTCCATTTATGGAATTTTAAACCATTCATTAAAAAATTGGCATTTAAAACATTAATTAAATTGGCACCTGCCTATAAATTTTGAATGTTTTATAGGTAACTGGAATTTGTCGCGATTTTCGTCAACCTATCACGCAACATTACATCATTTCGTTTACTTTTTCTGAAAATTTGTCCATTTATGGAATTTTAAACCATTCATTAAAAAATTGGCACGCCTATAAATTTGAATGTTTTATAACTGGACTGCCACTTAATTTATTACCTTTTTTTCGTAGAAAGACTTTTTTCAATTTAATTCCATTTTGCCCCGATGCCTCCGAATTGTGGGCATAAGAACCAAATTAAATGTCTGCCACTTAGTAAAATTTTAGTTTAATTAATGTAGACGGTTGCTCCCGACCTTTCGGGGATTGGAAAGTCGGGCGGGGGTCAGAGTTTTTCGGGTGCGGCGTGCCGGGAAAAGGGACAGTTGAGCCTGGCCGTTTGAGTCTGAATCGGCAACCAGACTCAACTGACCAGCAACTGGACCCGACTCAACCGCCAGACTCAAACGACCCCTACCAGCATGTCGGGGGTCGGGTGAGGCCGAAAATTGTCGGGGGGAGCAACCCTAGTTTAATGGAAGTGAATAGTCAGTACTCAGTCATAGGTTCGCCAGACTTTTTGATTTATATTTTAAAGTCACAAAATTGTTTTTTCAATTTTGGAAACAAAAAGCTTATTTTATCATTAAATAATTTTTTAATTAATCATAAAATGTGATCTGTGAATAGTGAAACAAAATTTTGAATAGAAAAATTTTAAAAAATGTCAATGATTGCGTCAAATTTTTAATGAATACATTTTTCTATGTCATTAACATAGTCATAGAGGCGCTTGCCAGATTTTTTGTTTTTATTTTTAAACAAAAAATCAGTGAAAAGGAAAAATGTAGTCCTAGGACTTAGGGGCTCTGTGTAATATCCGCACTAATCCCCCCATAATTGAAGAAAGTGGTGGCCAAAACGAACATTTTGAGTGGGCAATATGGCCAATTCATTCGATAGAAAATGTTTTAATCCTTCAAAAGCATCAATAAATATGGTGGCGCGAAAAGGTTGGGCAAATAAATGCACATTATTTAATCAGAATTAAAGTCAAAATGGGCTAATTCGACTAAAAATAATTATAAATTTAAAACAATCAATAAAATGTTAATTTAAAATTTGTTAAATCAAGTAAAATTTAAAATTTAATTTTTATTTCTTCCAACTTTTAGGCCATCAGTCCAGCACGTCAACAAACACTGCTGCCCGGGGACACATCAAATTGACGGAAAAAATGAAATCATTCTCGTTGGACTGTGCCGATCCACCATCTGCAGCTGATCTTCATCATCAGGGGGGCAGCGGCGGCGGCGTGTACCCGCATCACAGTAAGTGGGCGGGCGGGCGGCACGGCGTAAAATGCCGTTTTCCATGTTATCTCTCTCTCTCTCTTTTTTTGTTGCTCTCTAACTAACAATTATAATTCTGTTTTCTGCTTCTCTCTTTAACACACAAAGAAAGGAATGGATCGCTCGCGCGCGGTGCGTCCGTGTCAGGCATGTAACCGGAAGCCAAAAAAAAATGGCCGGAATCCGGAATTCCGGATTAAAAAATCTAAATCCGGAATAAAAAGTCCGAAATCCGGAATTCCGGATTAAAAAATGTCCAAAATCCGGAATAAAAAATCCGAAATCCGGTTACCTGCATCCCTGGTCCTTGTGCGCCCAAAAGAACTGAGCCGAAATTTTTTAATTGTCCAACCCATGGTTTTACGGTTTGGTTCTTGAAGTGCCAATCCTAAAATTGGTGATCACAATAAATTCGAATTCCTTATGGGCACAAACATAAACACTCAAAAAGATTATGCTTTAGGGATGAAGCCGTTGCGATCGGCGCGTGGCTTCACCACTGGGCATGCCGGCAGTTTAGATCTTTGTGCCGAGCGCAGCACGTCGCCTACAAGCAGCTATTTTGCCCGACGTCCCCCACGGCGTTTGCCACCCGTTCCTGACCAGCAACCGCAACAACAACAGCAGCAGCAGCAAACTGCTGCTGTACAACAACCCATTCAAAATTCCATTGGTACTTCACCGTAATTTTTTGTTTTTATTTTTAAATTTTGTCAATTAAATTTAAGCAATTCCACAAATTTTGCACATTGTGACGCATGAATACATTGGTGGCGCTGCATGTTCACTTCGCCCGGGCGAACGTTTGGTGGTGGTGGACAACGGAGATCCGGACTGGAAGCACGGCTTCAAGGTCCAAAATTTCAAAAATAAAAGCATTAAACAAAATTTATTAAAGTTTTAAAATATTAACAATATTTTTTAAATTTAAACTTATTGAAAATTAATTCATAAATACCAAAATAGATGTTAAAGACTACAAATAATGTCGTTATTCAAAAATAAAATACAAAAATAAATGTTAACGGCTCAAA
>MEIZ01000231.1:9347-32429 GCA_001723225.1 Globodera ellingtonae | reverse complement strand
TAAATTTTGTTAAGACGCAACAATATAAGGTAATACTAAGGTTTGTCCCCCCCCCCCCATTTTTTGAAAAAATAAAAATATTTTTCTAAGTCCACAAAAAAATTTTTCTAGGGGTATTCGGGGGGTGTAGAATCCGAATCTGACATTAGTTTCGACC
Source organism: Globodera ellingtonae (assembly GCA_001723225.1). Taxonomy (NCBI): domain Eukaryota; kingdom Metazoa; phylum Nematoda; class Chromadorea; order Rhabditida; family Heteroderidae; genus Globodera; species Globodera ellingtonae. The sequence goes on along the minus strand of MEIZ01000231.1, from coordinate 32,272 downwards.
AATTTCGAACCCCAGACCCGGATTCGAACTTTTTTTCAAAAATTCAAAATTTTCCAAAAATTCATTTTGGCCTCAAAATTGTTCAAAAAGCATGATTTCGATCATTACTTGCCTTTTGTTGTGATTTTGTGCTTTTTGAACAATTTTGAGGCCAAAATTAATTTTTGGAAATTTTGAATTTTCGAAACGAATCCGGGTTCGGGGTTCGAAATTGGTCGAAACTAATGTCAGATTCGGATTCTACACCCCCCGAATACCCCTAGAAAAATCTTTTTGTGGACTTAGAAAAATATTTCTTTTTTCAAAAAATGGGGGGGGGGGGACAAACCTTAGTATTACCCAATATAATTTTTAAATTTTTAAAATTTTAGTAACAACAAAAGTATCTGGGCTTACGGCGGACGACTGAGGATGATGGTTACAACTTTACATATAAATGAATTTCTTTTGCGATGGGTATAATCTTGTTTTGATACCGTATTCGTCAACATTTTGTAACCGTATTCGTCCATTTTTTAATCTGACATAAACAAAAATTGTCAATTTAATTAAAACAATTGGATTTTGGAAAATTGAAGAATTCTCTAATTGTTTAGTTTTGGCTTAACAAAAGCTTTTAAAAGCTTAGAGCTTTCGAATGGCATCATGTCTGTTTGATTTTGTTGAGTTTAAAAAAAACATATATTTAAAGTATAATGCAAATTTTTGAATATATTCCATTGTGACACAGTGAATACGGGGTTTTATATTGTTTTTTTTATTATTATAATTAACTAATGTATTACAATATTTATTGTAATGAATGAGATTCGCAATTATTCAAGCCAAAGTGGTCAAAAATTGTATTGGACATTGCATAAATTTGTTGTGTTCATTTCGGACCAAAACGCGTCCATCACTTTCCAGCGAGTTCGGTTGCACGAATACAATCTGCCCAATTTTAAATAAATAAAAATATTTAAATATATAAAGCATTAAAATGTAAGCAATTTTTGGTTGCATTAATGTTTAATTCATTAACACCTGGTCACGATAGAGGCGCATTTTTTGTTCTAGCAAATTGCAATTGCGCACAAGACGCATTGGACGTTCTTCGGGCCGATATGCGGCCACGCAGGTGCTCGGGAAGGTCACCAACCGTTCCGAATAATCATTGACCTACAAATTTTTAATATAAATTAGCTTTAAAATTAATTTTTTAATTTATTTTTTTATTCACTGTTTATTTTTTTGTAAATTACGCCATTATTTGAGCCGTTAACATTTATTATGGTATGTATTAATTAATTTTTGTAAATTACGCCATTATTTGAGCCTTTAACATTTATTTTGGTATTTATGAATTAATTTTTGATAAAGGTTTAAATTAAAAATATTTTAAAACTTTAATAAATTTTGTTTAATGCTTTTATTTTTGAAATTTTTGGACCTTGAAGCCGTGCTTCCAGTCCGGGTCTCCGTTGTCCACCAGCACCAAACGTTCACCCGGACGAAGTGAACATTCAACGCCACCAATGTATTCATGCGTCACAATGTGCAAAAGTTCACAAACATCTAAAATAATTTATTTTGCTAAACATTGATAATGAATAATGTGTTGAAAAAATTCATAAATTTAAAAATATTTTTTAAATTTTGGATAATGTCCCATTTTTATTCTCCTCCATTACCCAATGACGTCGACGTTTTGGCGCCGGCACGCGGCTGTGCCGAGCGTTGGCGCTGAAACGGCGGCACTGACGGAAGGCGCCGGGGTTGACGACGCTGCGCCAGGCCAGCGGCAAATGTTTGTTGTTGAAACGAATTTGAAAGCGATTGACTGCGATGGTCGACGATTGGATGACCAAAATTGGCGTAATGCCCACCATGACCGACTGATCGTACGGATTTGACCACTACAAAATTTGTTGACAATTTAAATTAATTTTTTTCAATAATCCAAATGACCAAAAGTACAATTCTTTTGACCACTACAAATTTGTGGACAATTTTAATTTACCTAATTTTTTCAATAATCCAAATGACCAAAAGTACAATTCATTTTTTCGTCTCAGACTACAAAAATAACCAAAGCGCCCAAAGGTATTTTACTAATCCATTTTATTTTCTAGGGTTGCTCCCCAAGTTGCCCACCGACCTCCGACATTTTTGGGCTTCGTCCCCTTGAACCCCCGACATGCCGCCTCCGAAGGATTTCACCCTTCGAACGCGGCATTTTTGGGCTCACCCCGACACCGATTTCCCGCAGAATTCTGACATTTTTGAGCTTTACTCCCGACCCCCAGACATGCGGCTCCCAAAGAATCCCGACCCCAAACCCGACTCCCTAAAGAAGAACCTGAAACCCAACATTTTGAGCCTCGCCCCCGACACACCGCCCCCGAAGGCTCGGGGAGCAACACTAATTGTTCACTTTATTTAATTATTTAAAAAAAAATTCCTATTTATGTCTACTGATTTCCTAATTGAATAAATCAAAAATGAAAACGTTGAAATGAATATAAAAATTCGTAAAACTTGCTTTGGTGTGCATTTGTGTTTGTCCCATGCACAATCGGCGCCATTTTATGAAAGTCCATTGAAAAAATAATTCAAATTTCTATTTTTTGAAATTGTTTTCTGTCAAAATAGCACAAAATATCATTTGTAATTAAAAGATTATTGTTAAAGTGTGGAAAAGGAACACAGTTGCGGTTGGCCGACATTTGCGGCTCTGCCATTTGCGGCCCAGACATTTACGGCCCAGACATTTGCGGCCTAAGACAAAATAGACATTTGCGGCCCGACATTTGGGGCTCAGACATTTGCGGCCCAGACATTTGCGACCCGACTTTTGCGCCCCAGACATTTGCGGTCTAAGACAAAACAGACATTTGCGGCCCAGTCATTTGCGGCCCAGTCATTTGCGGCCTAAGACAAAATAGACATTTGCGGCTTTATGTCACAAAAAAAAACATTTTTCCTAACACAGCAAAAAGCAAATTGGGTCAGAACAAAACTTTTTTTATTTGCAGCATCTAACTATTTATCGACAGGGACAATGCGCGTCAGTCACACAAATAGAGTTCTTAATATAATAAAAAATTTACCGCAAATGGCAGAGCCGCAAATGTCTACACACCCACAGTTGCCATGCCATGTTTTCATGAAAATTAAAAATAGCAAAAAATTTATTGGAGAGAAAAAATGGGAACCCAAAATTGTTTTGTCAAAAATATATCAATAAAATGTTTAAATGTTTTCACAATTTTAAAAATTTATTCAAAAACTAGATAAAAAAATACACACAGTTTGGCCAAATATTTGCAATATTTTCTACACCATTTTTTGGCCTTTGTGAGAGAATTTTTGATGGAAATGTACTAAAATTGTTGAGCAAATTTGGGAAGAAATGTTTTCCATTTTTTGTGTGAAAGAATTCTTAATCACAAGAATTTGTTAGGACCAAAAATGGCAAGAAAATGCCTAAAAATAAATGCTTTTTGTTTAAAAATGTAAAAGAATAACATTTTTTGAAAATTATGCCATCCAAAAATGTTACAATTATTTTTGTAATTAAAAGAATAGTTACAAATATTTTTCGGAGTCAAAATGAAAACAAAAAGGAATGCTAATGATTCAAAAATTTAAAATTCTTACGAAAGAAAATGAAATTTGAAACAATTTAGTTAGTAATTTGAGGATGAGAAAAGCTTTCTGTTAACAAAAAAAAATTGTTCTCCCCCTTAAAAAGGAGTTGAAAATAAACGACAAATTTTTCGTTAAAAGCTTAAAATTCTCAAAAAAGGGCCCGTATTTCGCGGTTCACCGCTTTAAATGGGGTCCCTGACAAAAAAAAATGGAATATATTCGCTCATTGGAGCGTAAGTTTGGGCCACAAATGCACTAAAAAAAGAATCTATCTTTGGCAACAAAAAAATTGTTCTTTGACTCTCGAGAAAATTGCTATTTTCTGTCCACTTAACATTCATAATTAGAAAACGACTTTTTCTGAATAAATCATAAATTATTCATAATGAAAATAATGCGACATAAAAATTGGTGTGACATTAAGTCTTAATATGCATAAATCAGCGTTTGGAGTTTTCAAAGAGTATTCAAATGAAAATTAAATATTATAAAGCTTTCGCAATAAATCTTTATTTATAAAAAACACAAAATAAATTCTTCAGTAAATTCATCGTAATTATTGAAGAATTGTATAAATTGAAAATATTAAAACATTTAAAAAAATATATTTTTTCTACGGAAATTTATTAAAATCAAAAGATTAAAAGAAAAGCCGAAATAATGTTCAAACAATTTTTTTACACATACACCGACGATGCCCGTTAAAGGGATTAAGATGTACAAATAAATGGACTGACTATGTATTTCACAGACTCCATTAAGTGGGAATGCAATTTCGTCACAGAATTAAATTCTTTCGATAATAACTTTAAAAAAATAATTTCAAGTTGATTTTGATTATTAATATAATTTATTTTTAATTTAAAAAATAAAAATTTTATTGCAAAAAAGAAATACTTATACCTATGCGGAATTTGAGGACAAATGCAGAAATTATGCATTTTTAAAGGAGACTGGCCAAAAATTTTAAGCACAGCAGAATAATCTGTTTCCGCAATAATACACACTAAATGTTTTCACTTTGTTGGGCCAAAATTGTGATGAAAGCGGCGCAGGCAGCAAATATTAAAATAAAATATTTTTTTGTATATGTTTTTCTCGAAACTAATATTATTTGACCAAAGAAAATTGTCCATTTTTTACCAAATGTCAATGAAATTTGAATAAACCAAAAACGCGCTTGCAAATCGAATAGTTAATTCTATAGAATCAAAGGCATCATTCTCGTCCAAATTTAACGAAATTGCTGGTGCTGTACACCTGTGGCCTAGGTGTACATCTGCTGCTCATAAATGGCCTTTTTGTGAGGGTCCGTCAGCGTTTCTTTGCCCGTTGTGAAGAGCTTAACAAGTTTCAAAATAAAAATGAGATAACTTGTTCAACGTACATCATTCACCTTGTTTTGAAAAAATAAGAGTTAATTTTTTTGAAAATGATCGGTTTTTAATTGTACATTTTTGGTTAGAAAACAAATCAAAATTTCATAAATTCCAGCACTTTATTAAGAAAAATTTATTGTGCCCACCCGGCTCATGGCTTCGCCGTACGGATTTCTGTCCGGGTGGTAAGCCATCATTCGTTCGCGATAGGCTTTGACGATTTCATCGGTTGTCGCCTTTTCACTGACGCCCAGCAGCTGATAGTAATTCAACTACACAATGTTTTAAAAAAAATTTTATTAAATAAAATTCAGCGCAAAAATTACGTTTTCATCTTTGCCAGCAAAGCAAAACTTCTTAAAAGGTGTTTTATTTTATTTTTATTTATAAATTTCGACAAAATTACGTTTTCATCTTTGACAGCAACGAAGAACTTCTTGAAGAAGTCCATTGGCTCTTCATGTTCATGATCCATCGTTGCATAGCTGTACATCTGGCCGTCATAAATGGCCTTTTTGTAAGGGTCCATCAGCGTTACTTTGGCCTTTGTGAAGAGCTTAACAAGTTTCAAAATGCTAATTATTCCAACCAATCAGTTTTGCCAGGAATTTTCTCAAGTTAAACTAATAGTAAAAAATCAGTTATGTGTAACTAAGGCAGAGATTCATATGGATAAAAATTAGCCGAATATGGCATAAACATCATTTTTGGCATTTTGACGCCATCTAAGTCTGCAGAAAATATGGACTTCCATATAATTCAACCCTAATTCTGGATCCAGGCCTGGATTTTTCCTGGACCTGGATTTTGTCAAGGAAATCAGGTTCAGGCACCTGGGATATGCAAAATTTCGGGTTTTTTGGCCGTTTCAGAAATCGGCACCGCCAACCCCTCAAGGAGAATTGTTTAAAAAAATTGATTGAAGACAAGCAAATTTCCGAATTCCTGCGCAATTTTTTTTAAACAAAATGTGCCGAAAATTGCTTCTTGGACTCCCAGCCCAATCTATTTTTTTGGTTCAATGTTTGGTTAAAAGTTGAATAAAGGTTGGATTGCCCCATTAACGATTGTTTAGAATTAAAACAAGTCAATATTTTTGCTGTTATTAAATAAATATTTTTGAAAAAAATCCAGGTCCGACCTGAATCCAGGTCTCCACGACCCTGGATTTTTGCTGGATTTTGGTCCAGGAAATCAGGTCAAGGCACCTCCCTAAAATCAAGTCCAGAATCAAGGCCCCAGGGTTTTTCAAAAATATCGGCCTCAACTAATTATAACATTTGAAAATGAATTTGTGCCCACCCACCCGGCTCATGGCTTCGCCGTACGGATTTCTGTCCGGGTGGTAGACCATCATTCGTTCGCGGTAGGCTTTGTTGATTTCATCGGTTGTCGCATTTTCACTGACGCCCAGCAACTCGTAGTAATTCATCTGCAAAATGTTTGTTTATTTTATGATAAATTTCCACAAAATTACGTTTTCATCTTTGCCAGCAACGAAGAACTTCTTGAAGAAGTCAAATGGAGACGCCATATAGCAATTTTTTAATCTTCTAAACTTTTCGTTTTAATGAAAACCGACTTAAAAATATACGAAGCCAACGGCTTATTGGTGTTTTTTTAAATTTATATATTGTAAAATCTTTATCCCACACATTTGACAACATTGCTCAAAAAGATGCGATTGGCTAACTGATAGAGTTAGGCTAGACTTGGAATGCAAGAAATATAATTTGCATAAAATCCAATTAGAAACATAATATTTTTTGAGTGTCAAATAAATTGAAAAATTTTTTGATATGTGGCCCTTAAGCTCAGTGGCCGCTTGTCCAAGCCTTGATCTTGCGATTGTCGCAGCAGCTAGATAAAAAAATAAATTTAAGAAAATAATTAAGTTTTATAGCAACTTAGAGAAAAGACTGAACCGATCGGGAATGTCGAAACATTTTATCAATCAAGATTTGTTCGAAATGACTCTATACGGGAAAAAATTCGAAAAATGTTGGTACAATTTCGTTGGTCTAGATTTTGATCGAAATCTAAAAAACCCTTCTCGGAAAATCTCAACGAGAATATATCTCGATCGTCCTTTCTCTGTTTAAACTAGAGGTCGGCCAAACCGATTTTTTGGAATCGGGATCACGGCTAAATCCCCGATCACGGACCAATAATCCCCCAAAAATGGTCGGTCGGGATCCTGGCTTTAGTACTAGTTTAAACCAAACAACAAAAAAAAAAGAAAAAATGTCGATTGTGTGTGTCAGGAGGTAAAAAATATACGAGAATTTTAACAACAAAAAAAACAATGACAAAAAACGTGCTGGGTCGTTTCCTAAATTTCGCCACATATATTTTATAAAGTAGTTTTAGACATAACTTTATTCACACCGCCCTAATTCAGTTTATACCATTGGAAAGCTCCAAATGAGTAGAGAAAGCATTCGGAGTGGTTTGAGAAGTTTCAAAAAAGTTACAATGTGAAATTGCCAAAAATTGGGTTTTTTCGTAGTTTTCTGATCATAACTTTTCTAAACTTTGATTTACTGCTTAGTTTAGTTTTACAAACAGCTTCTATGCTTCTAGAGCTTCCCAATGGTATAAGGTTCAACTGATTTGGGTATGACCTAGCACTACAAAAAAATATCACCAATAAAAAAATGAATTATTGTGCTTTTACCTGGTGCCATGATGGCATTTTTCATCAGAATCCTCCGGGCAGTAGCAAAGTTCATTGATGAATTTGATCTGCTTCTCGCAACGATGACAAATCAAGTTCTCCCTGAATATTAATTACCTATTCAGCTTTATCTCGAATTTTATGTTGTGAAAAATGATTTATATCCAATTTTGATCATTTGTATTATAATAGAGCCCGGAATTTTTAAAAAGTAAATGCTTTTCCCGTAAAAAGATCCCTTTTAACGGAAAATGGACAAAAATGACCAAAAAAGGGAACATGGAATCCGCCCATCCCTGAAGGGATGTGGCAGTAAAAGGGCAAGCACCCGAAAATCCCTTACCCTTTAGAAACTTTACCCCCCGGGCTCATATTTACATACCAACCTAGGGTTCAGCCCCGACCCCTCGGGGGCGGAAAAGTTGGGGTCGGGGTTGGCCATGTCGGGGGTCGGGGTCGGGGCTGAACCCTATACCAAACTGCATAAACTGAACTTACTCGGCGGCTTTTTTGAATGCTCTAGTGATGTGGTCCAAACCCCGATCGCTGAGCAGAGTCCCGATGTGTTCAAAGGTCTTCGTGTTCTTAAAAATCATTTATGAATATTTTATTTAGACGCATGGCAGACATTCCTCTACGGTCCACTTCACCTTGTATTTCAAGCCGTTGTTCAGGGAGTCCAACAGATGTGGACACCCGTTACTGATCAATACTTGTGAGATGGGTGGGAACAGAAAGAGTCCGCTTGTCAAACCCTTGATCTTGCGATTGTCGCAGCAGCTAGGTAACAAACAATTTAGAGACAAGATTTGATAGAAATCTAAAAAAATCTCAACGAGAATATATCCCGATCGGTCCTTCCTCTATTTAAACTAGAGGTCGGCCAACCGGATTTTTAAAATTACAAGTAGTTGTTTTTACCCGGTGCCATCATGGCATTCTGTGCCGGAAAGCTCAGGGCAGTAGCAAAGTGCATTGAAGGGCGTTTGCTTTTTGCACTTGTAACAAATCATATTCTCCTTGAATATTAATTAGTTTCTTTTAAATTGTCAAAAATGCATTTTTAACACGCAATTTTGTAATTGTATTAGAGTCCGGAAATTTTCAAAAGTAACTGCTTTTTTGAAATGGAAAAAATGGCAACAAAAAAAGGGGAACATGGAATTCCGCACATCTTTGCTGAAGGGTGGACAGCAGGGATGGGCAAAATCGGAAAATAAAATCCGAATTCCGGAAAACTAAAAATCCTAAAGGATTTTAAATCCGAATTCACGTAAATCCCGAAATTTTTCCGGAATCCAAAATTTCGGATCCGAAATTTTGCCCATCCCGGGTGGACAGTAAAGAGATTAGGGCAAAAAAACCGGAAATCCCTTACCCCCCCGGGCTCATATTTATACTTACTCGACGGCTTTTTCGAATGCGATAGTGATCTGATCCAAACCCAAATCGGTGAGCATATTCACGGTGTGTTTAATGGCTGTTGTGTTCTTAAAAACCATTTATGAATTATTTTATTTAGGCGCATGGCAGACAATCCTCCCACAGTTCACTTCACCTTGTATTTCAAGCAGTTGTTCATGCAGTCTATAAGATCTGAACGCCCGTTCATGGCCAAAACTTGTGAGATGGGCGGGAACAGAACGTCCTGCGAAGACGGCAACGTGCTGCAGCAGCTAGATTAAAAAAAATTAAGTAAAATAATTAAATTGGCAACTTAGAGACGAGATTTGATCGGATCTAAAAAATCTCAACGAGAATATATCCCGATCGGTCTTTTCTCTATTTAAACAAGAGGCGGGCCAAACGGATTTTTCGGAATTGGTATTCCTGCCAAATCCCCGATCACGGACAAATAATCCGCCAAAAATCATCGGTCGCCATTCTAGCTTCGGTTATCTAATGTTAAACCACAAAAAGGGAATCTCTGTTTCGTGATGTACACATCAGTGATGTACCGGATGCCAAAAAAGTCCGTAATTCTGGCTTTCAAAAAAAAAGCCGGCATGCCGGACGCAAAATGTCCGGAAATTCGGAATCCGGTTACATCCCAGGTACAGATGGGTAGATATTCTAAGTTTGACCAAAAAATAACAAAAATTTCATCAATAAAAATGAATTGTCTTTACCCGGTGCAATGGCATCTTCCAGCGGAACCGGGACAGCAGCAGAGTTCATCGATGAGTTTGACCTGCTTAGCGCAACAACGACAAATCATGTCCTCCCTGAATACTAATTAGTCAACTTTTAACTCGAATTTATTGTCAAAAATGCATTTACACGTAACTTTCATAACACGTTTAGAACCGTAGGATTCCCAACTATCCGGGGCTCATATTTACATATTAGGGTGACCCATTCAAATATGTCGCAAGTGTTCAAAAATATAGCATGATTAAACCGATTTTTAGGGGGTTTTTATTTTAAGGAATTTTAAAATATACATTTTTTGAGAATTCTGCTCGCTTCTGCTGGGGGGGGGGGAAGGGTTCGACGGTGCCGATAGGCGCCGCCGGGAAAAAATTTGAAGAATTATTGGCGAAATGTTCAGCAATTTAACAATTTTTGTTAAGGAAAATGAACAAAATCTTCAAAAACTGGGCACAATTTCAAAAATCACAAAAATATGGCAAAACATCAAATGGCAATATAAATATGGTACTTTGGGTCACTCTCATTTATATACCAAATTGCATAAACTTACTCGACGGCTTTTTTGAATGCTCTAGTGATGTTGTCCAAACCCAAATCGCTGAGCATGTTCCCGATATGTTCAATGGCATTCACTCTCTTAAAAACCATTTTATGATTAATTTATTAAATCCTCCCATGGTCCACCTTGTATTTCAAGCAGTTGTTCAGGTTGTCGATCACTTCTGGGCACCCCTTCATGGCCAACACGTGTGAGATGGGCGGGAACTGAAGAAAAATTTAGAAAATAATTTCATTTGTTTAGGAGGAACAAGAAATTTTTTTTTAAAATTATTTTTTTAATTTTAATATTAATCAAACTCCTTATCTAAATCTCTTTTTTCCTTTTTTTGTCGATTAAGCTCTTTTTAATTAAAAAGAAATCAGATTTTCTTATGGTAAATTCGGTGAAAATCGGTGTTCCCCGCCTTGTACAATACATTGCGAATCCGCTCCGCCGGCTTGCTACTTGTCTCGCCCATTTTTTGTATTGATTGTCGATTAAGATTTTCTATAATATTAAAAAATTGTTATCCGCATTTACTCGAAATCAGATTTAAGATAATGTGCGTAAAACATCAAAAAATAAACAATAACAAAAAATGTGATCTTTTAAAACAAATGACCGAAGGGGTGGGACGGAGAAAATGTTTTCTCAATGAATGAAAGGGCCTCCGCGAGGGATAAACAAAAAGACTTCAGAATAAGGCATAAAAATCAGAGATGGGTAAAAATTATGAGAATAATCAATAAACATTTGCCGGAGGGGGGCAATGCGAAAATGTTCAGGAAGGCAACGTTGAGCCCCGGAGGGGGGAGGGGGGGGAGGGGAAATAAATAAAATTATCCATTTTCTCAAAAAGTTTGATAAAATATGATCAGTCAATTTGCAAATGAAAATAAAATGTATTCGAAAGCTTAAAATGATCAGGAACGGAAAACTTTGGAGAATCAATCTCTAAGTCATATTTACTTCCAGTAATTTAAATAATTTGTTATTAAATTTCAATTTCTGCTAACTTTTATTAAAAGAAGTGAATTTTTCATAATAAGTAGAAAATTGGATGCTAGAATTTAAACCCCATTAGAAATTGACACCTATTCATTTAAAAAATTGTTATTTCTAAATTTGCACACAAATTTGAACAAATAAATTGTTTTAATAGTCGTCCTAAGGGTTAAATAAGAAATTTATGCATAAATTTAAAACGAGCAGATTACCGAATTGAGCGTAGTAAAAACTCCGAACAGTTTAAAGCGAGATTTTAAGACTCAACCCGATAAATATAATTAAAAACAAGAAAAACAATTTTATTTAAAAAACCCGAAAACGGGCATACAAAAGTAAGATCATAGAAGCAAAGGCGTCATTCTCGCCCAAAGTTAAAAAAATTAAGACGAGTATATGCCACGATGGTCTCAATGAGACTCCGATCAAGTGAATTTGCCGCGTTCCTTCAGAGTCACAGTGCAACAAGTGCGCGAGTTACAATGGCACTTGTTTTTGGCATTATTGCAGTAACAAATGTCGTCCAACTCCAGCTGCTTCTTGCACTTGTTGCAGATGAACTTTGAGCCCAATGCCTAAAATTATTAATCAAAATCTTTCCTGAATTGGAAACTGAGATTCTCAAATAGCAGATCAGCAGTATCAATCAATTCCATGAGCCGGATTACCTTAATGAACGCGTCCATCATGTTGTTCAATCCAACATTGTCGAGATTATTCTGAATGATGGCCAACAAGTACTCGTCTTCTAAGAAAAAGGATAAAAAGTAAATTTATATTCAAATTTGTCGTAAACTTGCCTTCTGAAAGTCCGCCATGTGCAGCAACTTTTACAGACAGTCGCTCCAACATAACAGCCAATCCATCACATTGGTTCATCTTCAGCACCTCGCCGAACTTGGGGACCACGGGCTCCACAACGGCAAAGTACATTGGCTGCTGCAACTGGTGATGGTCAATCGCTGCAAAGTTGTACATCTGCCAGTCATAAGCCACAATCTTGCGCTTGTCACAACAACTACATAAAAAAATTAATTTTAAAATTGAATTACTAATTTATGTTTGGGGCCGTGCCGGACAACCCGATTTTTGGAATTAAATCCCTACCCAATTCCAAAAAATTGTCGGCCCTCGTATCCCGCATAAACCTAAAAAGACGGAAAAATTGTTGAGTATCGTTTCGGGACCAACAATTTTACCAAAAAAATAACCAAGATAAAAAAATTTAATAAAATAAAAATGAATTGTTTTTACCCGGTGCAATGGCATATTCCAACGCAATCCGAAATGTAGCAGAGTTCATCGATGTGCTGGATCTGCTTACCGCAATAATGACAAATCATGTTCTCGCTGAATATTAATGACTAAGCTTTTAATTCAAAATTTTCAGCTATTTTAAATTGTCAAAAATGTATTGAAACTTTTTGAGATCGGAGATCGAGACTCACGCATCACGGGCTCATATTATATACCAAATGGATAAACTTACTCAACAGCTTTCATGAACGCAGCCGAAATGTGGTCCACACACAGATCACTGAGCAGATTTGCGATGTGTTCAATGGCCTTTGGGTTCTTAAAAATCATTTAGGTATGAATTATTTTATTAACTTAGGCGCGTGGCAGACTGCAGACAACCCTCCCACAGTCCACTTCACCTTGTATTTCAAGCCGTTGTTCAGGGAGTCCATCAGATGTGGACACCTCCTCATGGCCAGCACTATTGAGATGGGCGGGAACAGAACGTCTTGCGGAGACAGCAACGAACGTGACGACGCCATAACGTCTTCTTCGAAAAGATCTTTAACACCCGCACGTGACGACGCCATAACGTCTTCTTCGAAAAGATCTTTAACACCCGCACGTGACGACGCCATAACGTCTTCTTCGAAAAGATTTTTAACACCCGCACGTGACGACGCCATAACGTCTTCTTCGAAAAGATCTTTAACAACCGCACATGACGACGTATTGTCATCAAAATTAGCATTGAAAGCTGATTCCCCCGCCTCGTACAATACATTGCCAATCCACACCACCGGCTTGCTAACCACGCTGCCCATTTATTGAGTTTTGATTCAAATTTTCTAAAAAATTACAAAGCTGTTATCCGCATTTACTCAAAATCAGATTTTTTATAGCGATTTGGTGAAAGGCCGGATTTTTTTCGGATAAATCCGAAACCCCAACCCCAAAAATTTGAAAGAGCTCAAAAAACCCTGAGTCCGGACTAAGAAAAAACCTGCGTTTAGCTATGTATTCTTAAGTCTGTTTTTAAAATGAAAAAAATAACGTAACTTTTTATTTATGCAAAAATCCAAATGTTAACACAAAAAAAGAAAGACAAATTGTGCATAAAACATCAAAAAATAAACAATAACAAAAAATGTGATCCTTTAAAAGAAATGACCGAAGGGGAGACGGAGAAAATGGTGGTGATTGGTCAAGGGAATTGGTTACCGTACGAGAGATGAATGAAAGGGCTCCGGGGGATAAACAAAAAAGACGCCAGAACAAAGCACAAGAGAGATGGGTAAAAATTATGAGAATAAATCAATAAACATTTGCCCGGGGGGCAATGCCATTTTTTTTATCTATCCCGTAATTCTGTGTTTTGTATTTTTTGTCTTTTCCGTAATTTGTGTGTTCCGTTTTCTGTCTATTCCGTAATTTGGGTTCCGTATTTTTTGTCTTTTCCGTAATTTGTGTTCCGTTTTTTGTCGATTCCGTAATTCTGTGTTTTGTATTTTTGTTTATTCCGTAATTCTGTGTTCCGTATTTTTTTGTCTATTCCTTAAATTTTGTTCCGTCTTTTTTGTTTTTTCAGTTTTTGTATTGTTCCGTATTTTTTGTCTTTTCCGTAATTTGTGTTTCGTTTCCTGTCTATTCCGTAACTCGTGTTCCGTTCCGTAAGTTGTGTTCCATTTTTTGTCTATTTCATAATTCTGTGTTCCGTATTTTTTTGTCTATTCCTTAATTTGTATTTCGTTTTTTGTATTTCCCGTAATTGTGTGTTGGAGATATCCCTGATATGTACATATCAATTTCGACATAATGACGATACAACACAAAACAAGAAAAACAATTTTATTTAAAAAACCCGAAAACGGGCATACAAAAGTAAGATCATAGAAGCAAAGGCGTCATTCTCGCCCAAAGTTAAAAAAATTAAGACGAGTATATGCCACGTTGGTCTCAATGAGACTCCGATCAAGTGAATTTGCCGCGTTCCTTCAGAGTCACAGTGCAACAAGTGCGCGAGTTACAATGACACTTTGTCTTGGCATTATTGCAGTAGCAAATGTCGTCCAACTCCAGCTGTTTCTTGCACTTGTTGCAGATGAACTTTGAGCCCAACGCCTAAAATTATTAAAGTGTTTTGGGATTCAAAATCAATCAATTCCATGAGGCGGATTACCTTAATGAAGGCGTCCATCATGTTGTTCAATCCAACATCCTCGAGATCCTGATTGATGCTGGCCAACGAGTTCTTGTCTTCTAAGAAAAAAGGGTAAAAAGTAATTTTAATAAATTTCAAAAAGCGTACTTTCTTATATTATTAACTTGCCTTCTGAAAGTACGCCATGTGCAGCAACAGAATTAACAGTCAGTTGTTCCATCATTTCGGTCAATCCCTCACATTTGTTCATCTTCAGCACCTCGCCGAACTTGGGGAACACGGGCTCCACAACGGCATAGTCCATTGGCTCTTCATGATCCTTCGTTGCATAGCTGTACATCTGCCCGTCATAATTGGCCTTTTTTTCAGGGTCCGTCAGCGTTTCTTTGGCCTTTGTGAAGAGCTTGACAAGTTTCAAAATGAATCGTTTATTATGCAACCGATCAGATTCCTACCTGGCTCATGGCTTTGCCGTTCGAATTTTTGTCCGGGTGATAGCCCTTCATTCGTTCTCGATAGGCTTTGTTGATTTCATCGGTTTTCGCCTTTTCACTGACGCCCAGCAGCTGATAGTAATTCAACTGAACAATGTTTTTAAAAACAAATTTATTAAATAAAATTCAGCAAAAATTACGTTTTCATCTTTGCCAGCAAAGAAAAACTTCTTAAAAGGTGCTTTATATTAAATCTTTATTTATAAATAGCAAAATTACGTTTTCATTCTTGTCAGCAACGAAGGACTTCTTAAAAGGTGTTTATTAGAGAAAGGACTTGAGGACCGATCGAGAATACGATCGAGAATCTCGAAAAATCTCGTATCTCGAAGATCTCGAAAAAATTCGTTCGATCGAGATTTCGATCGAGAATCTCGAAAAATCTCGACCGAGATTTAACGAGATTACGATCGAGAATCTCGATCGGTCCTTTCTCTAGTGTTTATTATATATTTTTTATAAATTTCATTATACATTTTCATTCTTGCCAGCACCGAACAACGTCTTGATGAAGTCAGCCATAAAGCAATTTCTTATCTTTTTATTTTGTTTTAACAGAACAAGAGATTAAAAATATACGAAGCCAACGGCTTATTGTGTTTTTTTAAAAATTTATATATGTAAAACTTTATCACACACATTTCACAAAAATGCTCAAAAAATGAGATTTGGCTAACTGATTGGGGGTTAATTTGTAAGCTAAAATTGGAAAAAATAAATAAATTTCCATAAAATCCAATAAGAAATAAGACCAAACAACATTTGATTGTCAAATAAATTTTTTGATATGTGGCCCTTAAGCTCAGCGGCCGCTTGTCAAAGCTTTGATCTTGCGATTGTCGCAACAGCTACAAAGAAAATAAATTAAGAGTATAATAATAGAGACGAGCTTTGATCGAGATCTACTCGGCCAAAGATATCAATTTCAAAAAGAATCTCTCGATCGTCGCGATTCTGGCTTCAGTTCCAATTTAGACCAGGGCTCCCATTTGTTCTTATTTATAAGAAATGTTCTAATTTGCAGTTTTGGATGAAGCAGAATTCGCGGAAAAAAAAATTTTTGTAAATTCCTTAACAAAAAATAGTAAATTTTGAAAAAAGATTTGTTGGGAGCCCCGATTTAATAACAAAAGACAAAAATATCACCAATAAAAAAAAAGAATTATTGTGCTTTTACCTGGTGCCATGATGGCATTTTTCATCAGAATCCTCCGGGCAGTAGCAAAGTTCATCGATGAATTTGATCTCCTTTTCACAACGCTGACAAATCATGTTCTCCCTAAACTTTAATTAGTGCATCTTCTTAACGCGAAATGTTTAATTAATTATTTTAATTGTCAAAATGTATTTATAAGCAATTAGGGTAACAAAGCCGGAAATCCCTAACTATTCGGGCTCATATTTATACACCAAACTGCATAAACTAAACTTACTCGACGGCTTTTTTGAATGCGGCCGTGATGTTGTCCAACCCCCGCTCGCTGAGCAGAGTCCCGGTGTGCTCTATGGCCTTCGCGTTCTTAAAAATCATTTAGACAGACATTCTTCTTCCAACCACGGTTCACTTCACCTTGTATTTCAAGCAGTTCTTTAGGTTGTCGATGACCTGTGGACATCCGTTGTTGGCCAAGACTTGTGAGATGGGCGGGAACAAAACGTCCTGCGAGGACGGCAACGCACGTGACGACGTTTTGTCACCAAAAATAGCATTGAAAACTGATTCTCCCGCCTTGCACAATACATGGCCAATCCACTCCACCGGCTTACTAATCACGCTGCCCATTTTGTTGGTTTTTGATTAAAAATTCTATAAATTAATAAGTTGTTCGGGTGGGACTTTCGGATCAATCCCAACAAATTCCAAACCCAGAAATTTGAAGGGCAATTAAAAAACCCTGAGACCGGACTAGGGAAGTCGAACTCATTAATAAAGAAAAAAATGAATAGAACTTTTGATTATGCGAAAAATCCAAATGATTAAGTAAAAGTGAATTGAAAATGAACAAAACAAAAAATGAATGACAAATATAATGTGCATAAAAAACAAAACAAAAATATGACCCTTTAAAAAAATGACCGAAAGGGGAGGGCGTAGAAAAAAATTTTTTTTCAAGGTATGGTGTGACGGGCACCAGGTAAAAATATTTCCAAAATTTATTTATGTATTTTAAGTCTGAAAATAAAATAAGTAAATGTCGAATCTCTAGGGGGGGGGAGGAAGGAATAGAATTTTTGTGCAAAAATCCAAATGTTGAGTAAAAGTAAACGAAAATGAACAAAACAAAAAAAGAAAGACAAATTGTGCATAAAAAACATCAAAAAGTAAACAATAACAAACAATGTGATCCTTTAAAAGAAATGACCGAAGGGGCGCGGGACGGAGAAAATTGTGGTGATTGGTCAGGGGAATTGGTTACCGTACGAGAGATGAATCTAATATTATCTAGTCTTCGATTGCATTCTTCTTTTTTTTCCAAATGTTCTTTATAATTTAAATCTTCTATTAACGTTCAAAGTAAACCATGAAAGGGCTCGGGGGGATAAACAAAAAGACGGCAGAACAAGGTCAGAAGATGGGTAAAAATGATAAATCAATAAACATTTGCCGGGGGGTGGGGGCAATGCGAAAATGTTCAGGAGGAGAGGACGCTGATCCCCGGAGGGGTGGGGGGCAAAGAGATAGCCCCCCAAAAATTGCAACCTTCCCCGAAATGATTTTTTAAAAAAAGTTCATTTTTTACTCGTGATGTGTCCGTTCCAGCATAATATTGAAGCTTTTAATATAAGTTTTCGGTCACTTGTGCAAATAAGAGTTTTAAAATTTAATTATGTTTAGTAAAAATAATCAATCTTTAGACATTAGTTTGTTTGTGATTTATATTTGTGGGAAATCAACACAATTACATTCATTTCTTCATTCATTCCATTCTCGCAAATATATGGTAAAACTATTTATTTTAATAAAATAATGATTTTTACATTTGCTAATTTAAAGCATTGAATTTAATTATTAAAATTGTTTGACCTGGCGCCCATCTTGTTTGCGTATGCAAATCTGCAAATTAAACTAAAAAACTATTTTGGGGTTTTTGCCTCTAAAATAGTTGTGCGACTATTTTAGGAAAAAATGGCTTTTCGACAATATTTGGATGTTTAAAAAATACAAAACGATAAGAATTTTTCTTATCAAGAAACATCCTTAAAAAGCATCGAAAGTTTTGAAGCATTTTTTTTAAGATCACGAAAAACCCCGGGTTTACTTTAATTATTTGACCGAAATTTTACCATGAAAAAACAAAGTTTTTAAGTTATTGTTCATTTTTGCACTTTTTCCATAAATATTTTTGCTTATGAGTTCATTTTTGCCACTTTTTCTCAATTATTATATTAGTTAAATATTTCGAGATTTTTAAAAAAACTTAAAATCGACCAATAATGATATTGATCAAAACTCAACAGAACCATCGTTAAATGTCATAAAACCGTTTCACTTATTCTGTCTCATCGAGAGAAGGTGGTGAGTCCGAATGTTGCACGAACCCCAAATGAAGTCTTTTATAAACCCAAAAACAGAAAGAAAAACGGACGCCGAAGGGGAGGAAAAATGTGAAAACAATTGGGCTGCTCGAGACTTGAAATTTACCGAAACTCGAGACTGAGAAATGTCCCCGAGATCGAGACCCAAAAAACCCGATAAATTTCTCGGTTCGAGATCGAGACTCTCGAGCAGCCCTAGTAAACAACAATTTGGTAAGGAAAGAGACAAAATGCCAATGTGTATTGAAAAAAAAGGATCTTTTGTCATTTAATCTCCCCAACAGAATTCAATAGAACTGATTACGGTCCATTTCCCATGCACAATGCATTTTCTAATGCATATAACTGTTGCGCATTTGCCAATGTGTCATTTTGAATACGCTCCACAATTGCCATTGTCTCAGTGCGGATACGCTCTGCAGTCGCCGTGGTTTCAGTGCGGATACGTTCCGCAGTTTCCTTTGCGTACTTCAGACGATTTGCCGTTGCCTGACCACGACCGATACGTTCGGCACGTTCCCGCGCCTCGTTTCGTATACGTTTAGAATTTGTCGACATCTCATTTATGGAATTTTGCACATTTTCAGTTGTCTGCGTGATGAAATGTTCTGCATTTTCGAGTTCGGAAACTAATTGTGCACTTAGCACAAGTTCCGCACCTCGGGCACTTAGCAGGAATGCCCTTCCCTGTTTTATATGCGCTTTTGCCTCAGTACGGGCACGGTTTGCATGTTCAGTTGCCTCATCAAGGGTAAATTTTGCGTCTTTTACTGCCTTTTCTAGCAAATCGTCTGCTTCGTTTAGGCTCAACATCGACTCGTTTTTGATATTATGTTGGACTTGCGCATCCAATGCCAGATTAAGCATTTTTTGTGCATTTGCCAATAACTTATTGCGGCCAGGTTGAGCATTTCTCAATGCTTCAGTTTGCATTTGATGCGATTTTACCAATGAATTTTCGATGAGTAGCACTCTACTTTCGACATGGTGCGGAAATTGAGCACGACATGTTGGACAAGTGCTACTATATGCAGCTAACCTTAATAATTTGACTTTTTATGTAACAAAATAATTTCATTATATTTTTTAAAATGATTTTTTAGTATTAATAAAGAGTTGCTGATTAACCACGGTATGATGCACTCTTCATGAAACACATGCTAAATTTAAAATGAAAATTGAATAATATGAATTTACATCAGCGTTGCCAACTGTTCTTATTTATAAGATTAGGCCTTATTTGGAGGATCCGAATCTTATAAATTAAATTGTCCTTATTTGTAAGATTTGTCCTTATTTGAGGCCTCCGTCCTTATTTTTCGAATTTTCTGAAGATTTTCATAATATTTTGATCCAATATTCAAAATATGATTGTTCTAAATTTTATAATTTCCTTATTTCCAACCCCCCTAATGTTGAAAAATTGTTGGTGTTGAGGAATATGGTTAAAAACCTCACATTTCATGCAAAAATAAAAATTAAACTTGAAAATCTCAGCTCTAAGAATCAAAATGACATACGCCGCATGGCAAGTGAAATTGATCATCGTTAATGATTTCGGAGATACAAATGTTACATTCGGTTGCATCAGAAGAACCTTTTAAATAATTAAATTCAAAATCAGTTAATATATTGAATATTTTTAGAGTACAAAATAATTTATACCACACCCATATTCCGCAAAAATTAATAAAGCAATAATTTTAATGGAATACATGAACTCCAGTATTTCTAAAAAGTTAAGGAATATTGACAACCCTACAATCGCAACAAATTTTTAATATAATCAATTGCTCATGAAATGTTAAATAATAAAATTGAAGCTGGCTTTTTACATATGCATAATCTGCCAATGGGAAAATGCTTCATAAATGGGCAGAAAGATGGCAACAATTATAAACTACTTATAGATCGGTGATTTATTGATTAAAAAATTGGAAAGCTAATCCTAGCTTTTAATTGTGATTTTTACTTTACTATATTTCATCATAAAGAGAGCAAAATTATTAACGGAACTTCTGAAAAGATAGTGGTTCCATGGGGGGGGGGGCACGGAGAACGAATCAATTAGCTTTTGCTTAATCAAAGGTTCAACAAACGGAGACAAAAATCTGGCATTTTTTTAAAAACTGTAATCTAGGAGTCAGAAAAAATTTAGAATTTAAATCACACTTTAACAATTGAAGGCATGGCTCATTCTCGTCTAACGAAATTAGGTAATTCGAATGAATTTGCCGCGTTCCTTCAAAGTCACAGTGCAACAAAGTGAGCGATCTTTGGCATTTAAATGGTGAATCTTTGATTTTTTTTTAAATTTGTTATTTTATCATAAAAATATTTTGTCTTTTTTTTGCTGAAATTTTTTGAAGAAAATATTAAGATTCTGGGAATTTTTAATCAAAAGCAACTTTTTTAACAAAAAGATATTTGAGTTTTTGGCTAAAAAATATCGAGGGATTACGACTACCGGCAAACTCGTCTCCAAAATAAGGCGAAGGGCTTCAGACCGAATCGAACCAAAAAATCGTGAAATTTTGGTTTGATTGAGCTAACTTTTGGTTTTAAGTGCCAGAAACCGATAACCCTACTCCAGAATAAAGGCCATAATTATCAAGCAACAACTCACGACGGCCAAGAGGTGAATGAATGGTGCACACTTTGAGGTAATGACAATAAAAAAATTGGATTTGAATGAAATGAAATGAATGCTTTCTGCTACATTTTACACTGCTTTTATACACGGGGTTTAATCGATGGCTTGTGGCTTCGTTTTGAAATATTTCATGGAGGATGAAAGCCTTAATAAAACAAAGAGAGTGGGGATGGGATGCGAGACAATGTGTTGGCATTTGTGCGAGAAGCCGACATTGGCATTGGCATGATTTGGCCCTATTAAGTGAAATTTGCCCAGAAAAAGATGGAAAAGGTCATCATTTTATTATTTTACATTATTATATATAAATGTACATTATTTCCCTTACTTTGGACAAAGTTTTGTGCCACAAATGGTGCGTGTGTGCCATTGAGCCTGTCTGTTTATGGCAAACAACCCACCCTCCCAATTTTGGTGGAGAATTGGACCTTTTTTTGTGCCTTCGCCGTCTGTTGATGGCATTTTATGGGGAAGAAATCGGCAGGCCAATCAATCAATATATGGCCAAAGAAGCAGAGATATGGCGATAAATGTGTGTGCACTTTTTGATCACAGGGGCTGCTGGCTTGCTTTGAGCGGGTGTAAATGGATGATGGGTTGGCCGACTTTTGCGAGTCAGACTAGGGTTGCTCCCCGAGCCCTCGGGGACGGAAAAAGTCGGGGTCGGGGTTTTCGTCCCCGGCTCAGAAGTCTTTTTTACTTCTTCTCTCGTCCACAAATATGCCCGAGGCAATCCACCATAATGGAGGGCAACAATTTTTGAGGGTCATCCCCCGAAGCAGGGCTGGGTCGAACGGGAAATTTTCGAAATCGAAAATCCCAGTTAATCCCGACACCCGGTTTTGAAAAAGCGGAAGACCAATCCCGTTCCCGGTTGATGCGGGTCCCGATCCCGGGTTTTTACCAAAAATCCCGGTCCCGTCCTACTCTAGTTTATTAAATATGAAAAATTTTGCTACACCTTTCTTTTGCAACACTTTTCCCTTTAGCTGGAAGTAAAATAAATGAGTTTAAATTCGGCTTAAGCTTCAAAGCCCCCAGGGTTCAACTAGGTCGGCAATGTGCCAAAACATTTTTGAGAAGGCAAAAATAAAACAATTTTTGGTAAAATTTATATTTACCAAAAAATATATAGAGCTACCTATATAAAAAATATTTATTTACAGCGATTTTTTCTGTCAAATGCAGTTTCTGCATTTGTGTTTAAAATCGAAAATTTGGTGTTTTGAGTTAATAAAAGACGGACCCCAAACTGAAATTTTTCAAAAAGTTGTGAATATTAAAATGAGAAATTAAAGTTACTTTTCACCCGAAGAGTGACTCGAACGGGACCGTCCAACAGACTTACATTCAGAGGCATATGCAATTTAAAGTTTAAATTAAATTATTATACATTATTTGGTTAAAGACTGCGTTGGGCGGTGAAGACGAACACATCGCCAGCAGGCATCGGCC